>CM066031.1:323688081-323865101 GCA_033557465.1 Ichthyophis bannanicus | reverse complement strand
TGGCAAACAAACAATCAAGACCCAGGTCCATGATCCATTACCACATATAAAAGGCCCAATAACATCACAGTACCGCTTTTCAACATGGAATGTCACTGGCAAAAGCAAATCAGTGAGACCACACTATGTTGATTGTGTCGCATGAAAATGAAGATGTCCCGTAACACCTGAAACGCAAATCCCCTGCACCTGTGGACCGCTGGGCGCCATGTCATCACCCAAGGTGCCTGCTGGGCTGCTAATGCTATTGGAGAACTGCAACAGTACCCATTGTGTACTGCAGATGCCCAGCAGCAGTCCAGAGATGACCATAGGAACGGGGTATGCGCCCCCACATCGGCCTTGGCCAGAAGGGAGATAGAAATATGTGCGCCCCTGCCATAGAGCACCAAACGACAGTATGGCCAACAGTGTGGCCCAGAACAATCAGGAAACGGTGTGACCATTACAGTGTGAAGACAGGTGTTGGCAAACTGAACCCAAATTTGCGGCTGACAGCGGTTAATAAGTAGAGTGCGTGACAGACCTGTTGTCCCATTGAACAAAAATATGGCAAAATGGTGCAAAATCACTAATGGAAATATGTTATTTGGGCAAAGGTCGTGTGCCCTAGAGGCGACAACGGTGTGGGCCTGGAGGGTTCCGGCAGGACCTGTGTGGAAAAGACAGAGGATAGATGTAGCACAAACCACCACCGATAGAGCCCAAACAGTAAACTATGCAATAAGAACAGGTGACTGTTGGAGGGCAAGCAGGGATTTCCACAGGTGGTGACCCTCACACACTGACAAGCAGCACCGGTGTATGGCAGCAGCACAGACAAACATGCTGGGAAGCAACAGACAGTCACAGCAAAGGTTCCATGCACCGCTGGGGTGTCACTGGGAAAGAAGGTGTGGTGGCAGCGTGAGGGGAATAGTTGCCAAAAAAGCACCCATTTGGAGGGTGAGGTAACCCGCCCGAGGGAGGTGAGCAGGACACAGCCCAAGCAGGCACAGGACAAACAACAAAAGGATGTATGCTCATCTAGACAATGGCAGCAGGTTAGGGTACGGGGCAGAGTCACCCACAAAAGCAGCCTGAACAGCCAGGGGACACATCACCACACGCACTGAATAGCAAAAATAAAAACACATGGACCAAAGGACGGAAAGCGGGGGCGTGCGGTGCAAATGTTACAAAATGCTAATATGGAACCATAGACAGGGTAGCAGATGCCCCGTAGACCACTTTTACAAAGCGACAATAGCATCAGCGCGGGAAAGGCCGAGGAAAAGAGGAACAGAAAGAGCGCAAAGCTATGACCACTCTGATGGAAAGCACTGGAGAACATAGATGACCTAAAATAAACACAGAGGCACACAGAAATGGATCAGACAGGACCACATCATGACAACAGTAAAGACCACAGCTGCGTGCCAGGTGATAGAACCACAGAGCGTAGGCAAAATGCAGTACACATGTGGAGGAGGGGTCCACAGCCCACAACACAGTCGACAGGTGGGGTGGAACACACAATTAAGAGGCACACACCCACACACCACACCCACAGCAGGAGATATAATGTACTGTAAACAACATGCAAGTGATCAGGGAAGTGACCATGAGGGGTGTAATGGATAGCCCAATGGAGGCCCATTTGGATCGGCTGTGGAAAGGGCCACCGGACCAAAAGAGGGACATGCCAATCACCAACCAGACCAACAGTGTTGCCTGGGTCCCTGTGTGAAAAGAAGCAGATATCAGGTAAGGGACGGACACACACCCCCATGACACCTGCAGGACAGAAAGGAGACACACACATAAACCAGCCACACACAGAATGAATAGATAGCAACACATGATGTGTCCACAACACTGAGCACACTGCACATGCACCACAGACGTAGATGACAGTGAAGACTACGGCACCATCCCAATATCATCAAGAACCTGCACATGACACGCATACACCGCAGGGGACAAGAGCATGTGCAGCAACGGTGGCATACCCAGAGAACAAATAATGACAGGCTGAGAGCAATAGGCAAAAAGCAGAATAAGCAGGCAGTGTATGTCACAGAGTATGGAAGGTGAGGGCCACCTGAAAGGTACACCAGTGTCCTGGATGTGAATGTTACTGTCAGCAATGTTCCCCCCAATCGTCTGTAGGCTGTGTGCGCGTAAAATATCAGCTCAGTGCAGCTTTGGAAGGAAGGTGACATGTCTGTGCGCAACATAATGACAGGCAGAGTTATAAAACATTAAAATGTTGACTACACGTCAGAATATAGTATGTACCCCACATTGAGTTTAATCAAATTAACTGAAAACAGACGATTAATAAATGAAGCAGGAAATGTCTAGTAATTACAACCCTGACTGTAAAGGTGTAGATGTCTGTGTCACTCCCTAGTGGAATCAGAGCTGCAAAGTATGTGCGCTCCCCTGGCGAGGTGTGTGCGCAGACACATGCGCACAGCTCAGAGGGAACAGTGATTGTCAGCCAAAAGCACACAGAGACACCATTAGCGGATCCAGAGACCGATGGATGGCGGACAGCACGACGTCTGCATGGGTAGCTGAGAGAGCAACATGTCCACGGTGCAGTGTGTCCTGCGGAAACACAATGTTGATGTACATTGCATCACCATCGGAACTGTGGACCCATCTGAGGAAACATATATGACACCTGTGCACAATGTACAGTTGCCCACCAGTGGAAGGTAACAAATGGATGAGGGCAACATAATCGGAGAGGGCGCAAAATACATCCCTACAACACACATAGGCAGGGTGGCGCCATGAGGAATGGCCAGGTGGAAAGGTCACTAACAATCATGAACATACACAGTGTGATAAAGTACACATGCAGAAAGCCAAGATGTCCTGCCCCCAAAAAATGAACGTCAAATGGAGACACACAGCACATCACATGCATGAGTGGCACATATCTGCCAAATGACCCATTGCCAGTGGCTGATCAACCTAGCAACCCAGTATACACTGACCTGTGCAAGAGTACACACACAGCCGCTCAAGATGTGTGCAAGATAGAACATGCAGAACCCCAATATGTGAACAAGTAAGGGCCACCTCTGTGACCCATGGAGGCGAAGGGGGAAGGAGCAGTGGTCCAAAGAAATGTGCAGCACCATAGGAGCAGTGGAGAGAAAACAACATATATGTGACCAGACGTGACGAATGACATGCAATCCCCACTACCCTGCAAAACACCCAAGCCAAAATTAAGGCTGCATATATGAACACCCTCCCCCCCCCCCCCCCATGCAGCACGGCCACATGCAGCATTACAAGGCAGTCCGGGTGGGCCTGGAACACAGATGCTCATCCTGTGGAGCCAAGAACAGGACAGAGATATGGAGGCATCAGATGGCAGTGCTGCACAATCCTCACACCACCTAACACATGGCAAACCCAGAGACACGTCCCCAGCACACCCATAACTTACAGGTGAAGATCCTCTCGATTAGATGCTGCCTGGCTGCCATGCCTGCACGTGTGTCACCATGGCCAGGTGCAGGAGGGCACATAGGATCCGGGCCCAGATCCTCATTAATGTCGACTGGAACATTGTGCCTGAGAGCAATGTTGTGGAGGATGCAACAGGCTATGATGATCTTTGCCACAGTCGTGGTTTGTACTGTAAGGCCCTGCCAGTCCTATCCAGACACCTGAAGCGACTTTTGAGGACGCCAAAGGTGCGCTCAATCACTGAGCGACTGGAGGCATGGGCCTCATTGTACCGTAGCTCTGCACCTGTCCGGGGGAGACGCACAGGGGTGAGCAGCCAGGTGCGACACCCATATCCTGCATCACCTGCAGGGAGAAATGGTGTAAATTCACATGCGTGCTGAGACAATAATGGAACGACAGACATACCAATTCAGAACTGGACAGCCGAGAGGCCATGCACACACATATGAGGCAAATGATGTGCACACAGTGGTAGCACAGCAGAGGCTGTTGAGGCCAGTGGGAAACGACCATGACATGCTGAGAGTGGCAGTGCAACACCCATGTAACCGTGACATGTGACATGTGCAAGAACTGGTTCAGCAAATACATCTGCGTGAGCTGTGAGGCAAGGTGCTGGACATTGTCAAATAGCAACCGGGGGTGCAGGGTGGCACAGTTGTGCAAGTGGGTGGCTGGCACGATCCTCTGCATACACAGCACAGCCACTGGGATACATATCATGGGTGTTGGGGGTGAAGCAAATGGCGGTGGTGAGGTGGACCCCGAACATGGTGCCCAGACATGCAGCAGACACGTGTGATAGTCACATGGTCACCAGCACATCTCCTGTCGAGCAAAAAACAGGGCCAGAAAGATTGGTCCGCGCACACAGAATGAGCCCCATGAGGGTGGGCCCAGGCCCCCCCCACCAGGCTGCCTCACCAAAATCCATGCAAAGGATGGGCTAGCCAAGTGACTGACTCCACTGGGAGACATGGGTACAACTGCCAGCGCTGTATGCCCGTGGTGCGGGTGTGGAGGCGATGGCCTGGATACATGTGTAGCCCACAGGTATGGGGGGGACACAGCATATGCTGCCCTGTCGCACATGGACACAGTTCATCTGAAAAACGAGGGCATGGGCACGGAGAAACAGACACCACACTGGCCCTCTGGGACACACATGTGCGAGCAAACCAACACACATCCGAGACAGAGAGATGGCTGTGGCGAAACATATGTCTAAGACCAGGACACCAGTGACACGGCATGAGGTTGTGAGCCACACCCAACAGTGCACTCCCAGAACTAACGCTGCAATGTCAGTCAAACTGTGGAGAATGCTGACAATGCAGCAGATACACCCCCCTACAGTGGGCGCATGTCAAATACGCGGAATACCCACCCAGCAGGACGTAGTCACCAAACTGACCAGTCTCAAACTGGTCAAAACACTGCCGAGTTCTGCAGGATATAGGAGTCATGGGCTAACCCTGGGAACCGCGGAACCACATTCAGGATACGCATACCTGCATCACAGACAACCTGCACATTGAGGGAATGGAAGTGTTTCCGGTTCCGGTACACAACCTCCCTGTCGCGTGGCGGGACAAGGGCAACATGTGTGCAATCTATAGCGCCCATCACGTGTGGGATTCCAGCAAACCTATGGAATGCCATTGCCAGGGCCGCCCACTGTTGCCTACCATTGGGAATTGCTATGTAATTCCCAACCCGACTGACCATGGCACGCAGTACCTGATGGAGACAGCGGGAGAAGGTGGGCCTACTCATGCCACCCACTGCTGCCACCGAGGATTGGAAACAGCCAGAGGCAAAGAAATGTAGGGCAGCCAGGAGCTTGGTCATACCCGGTATAGCATGTGACCGGGCATTCAGGGGCTCAAGGTCAGGTCTGAGGTCCTGATAGAGCTCCCTAATGGCTCCTGTGTCCAGCCGGTAGAGGGAGAGTACCTGGCCCTCTCGCAGGTCCTGGAGCAAGACCCTGGGCCTGTAGAGACGCCGCAGGCGTTGTTGTACCTCAGCACGCCTATGGCGCCGTTGGTCAACAACACCCTCCTGTGCAGGCCCCACAGCTGCAGGCCTGAGTTGCAGTGGCAGTGCAGTGCACCGATGCCCAGGGCAGCGGCCCCAGGAACAACATCCCCCTCCTCCTGGCCAAGCAGGTCTGCCAGCCCAACCAATGCAAACACTGCACCACCTGCATGTGATGTGTGAGCCATGATAGACACAGTTAGGAGGGTAGCAGGGCTAGAAATAGTGGTGTGGGTGGGGATGGACACCACATGATTGCCACTCACCTGGGGAGACAGAATGTTCTAGATTCCAGTAATCAAACTCTGTACCGGTAGGAAAGTGCAGCGCGCGCTGCTACGCGCGTCCACATAATGCAGCCGAGGGGATTCATCCACGTATCACACTGCTGTAGGTGAGTCCGAGCGATGTTGTAGGGTGTGTATAAACTGCGTAGCACAAAAATATCACACACCCAGACACCAATGCAGGGATGACGTAAAATGCATGTGCCCATGTGCAGGCGACGGAAGTCGCGTTGCGATGTGCCTTACAACGCGTGCAACATCAGAGTGCGGTCGCGTACGTATCACGTAGTGGTGCATTAGCCTATGCTCCCACTACGGCGCAGATAAACATAGCCCTAAGAAAGGAGCGTACATGTGCACCACCACTATACAAAACAAACTGCCCCAGAAGGGATGGGTAGGGGGAATCGGTGATACGGCCGGTACTACTGACACTCACATTTATGATGTCACATCCGGCGCGCAGCAGAACGCGTATCGAGGCGCGCAGCGGAACGCGCATCGAGGCGCGCAGCGGAACGCGTATCGAGGCGCGCAGCGAGGCACAACAGAACGCGTCATGGCACACGTGGCCGTGTACCCCATGCCCCACGAGCCACACCCCATGACAGCCTATATATAGGCTTGCCACTGTGTGCCGAACCCCCGTGCAGATACATAATGGACATTATGGATCATCGACAGACCCAGTACCGGACCAACCCCAGGACCAGCCCCCACATCCAGCAGCACCAGCCCACATCTCCACAGGAGGCCGTTGCTGGACCATCTGGGATTCAGCAGGCTGCAGGTGTGCATACGGGTGGCAGGCCACGCCAGGCAAGGATCCCTGTCCCTGATGAAACAAGGCGCAGAGCCATACGTTTCAGCCAGCAGGAGAATGACCACCTGCTGTCCAACGTACTTGAGCGCTACGACCTCCTTTTTGGGCGCCAGAGTGCCACACTCACCATTGCCATGCGGGCATGGGCGTGGTCAGAGGTACAGTCAGCGGTTGCAGCAGCTGGGGGACCACACCGCGATATAGAAAATCTAAGGAAAAGATACTGTGACATCAAGAGGCAGGTGAGGGCTGAGCTCGTACGTGAGCGACGTGGGGCCCAAGGCACTGGAGGGGGACCAGCATATGTGGCCAAACTCAGCGAGCTGGAGAGATGCCTGGCTGATAGGCTCGGGACAATGTATGTCCACGGACTGCCTGCAGCATTGGACACGGCCCACCCACAAGCAGGTAAGGGGGGGAACGCAGACCAAGGTGGGGATGTAGCATGGTCACATGGTGCGAGACTAGAAAGAGGGGGGCCAGTAAGTGGATGTCCAGGGCGAGCGGGACAAATGAGACACGGTGTGACCACCCATTCAGGAGCAATGATGGGTGGTGGGGGGCCTGTGTATGGGTGGCAGTTGGTGGCAACATGCAGTGAATGTGATACTGTGCATGGGTGACCGCCACACAACGACAGCAGAGGCTGACCACATGTTGCATGCCACACATGGATGGGCTGTGTAGGGTTGAAGTACTGGTAGAGGTTTCGTATGACTGTGTTGGGGTTATGTAGTATAGATTTGCCTCAGAGTTGTAGGTGCTAAGGGTTACTAATGTTCCAGGTCCATAATCACTTAGTGGTTGCCCTGAATCTCACAGAATAGTTTGGTAACAGCCACGCGGCCAAAACATGTGGGCCAGAATACAGGCCTTAGCAAGAGGAGATCCAGCACCAGATATACCCATGTAAGGGGATATCATGGGCCTTGTAAGGTGCCAGTGTGGCCTGGAGAGTCTAGACATGGGCCGACAAGGGGATATCAGATAAGGGCCTGTAAGGTCTATGTGCACAGGAAAACATACACAGGAAACCACAAGTTACCAACATGTATGCTAGGCCTGGGCTCTGCAGAAACGTAGATAGCTGCACCATAGTTGGTGAGTATGGGAGGGGGGCCACGAGGGATTGTACAACATGAAAGAAGGGGTACAAAATAGGAAATAATAGGAAATAAGAGGGAGGGGGGAGAGGACACACAGGACTAGTTCTGAGGACTGCATGTAGAAAGAAACGGAAGCAGGTGACATATCTTTATATAGTATGCAGCTCATATTTTGGGGGGATATGCTGCCATGAGGTGCCCAGTGCCCGATAGAACTCGTTTCCCCAATTTCCCACCTGTATCTGATCATCAGTTATCTAATAAACAGAGACTGTCATTGCACCTGTACTGATATTTTGGTTCTGATCATTGCAGGTACATAGTCGTATTATTAGGTTGCGGTCTAGTCGGTGAAAAACGGGCGCACAGCTGGCGGGACCACTAGGGCCACACGTGTAAGGGGGTGTCCTACGCGACGATACACTGCATCCTCGGGGGACATGCTGGGTGCGGTCAGGTTGTGGGTGATGATGGCCCTGGCTGGGGTGTGCGTCTGTACACAGAGTTGCTGTGGGGGGCCTCAGGGGGCGGACCACAGGGGCACCTGCATGGGGAGTGCACAAACATAGTAGGGTGCTACTACAGCCATGGCTCAGACACACGTGGATCAGTAACCCACGTGTGCCTGAGGGGGTATGTGATGGAGATGTCAAACAGCAAAGAGCACCCTCTAACGTATGTATCCCTGTGGCACCCAGGTGATCCACGCGCCATCGACCAGGAGGAGGAGCCACAGGTGGTGGCAGACGTGGCACCACCAAGCCCCGTTGACACTGGTGCGGAGGCAGGCAATGTGTGTGTGGAGGGCCAGGATGCACCCCTTGGTGATAGGGAGCTGGAGGTTCCAGACAACCCGGATGTGGATGCACCAATCAACACAGAGGGCACTGGGGATGTGCCTGCGGATGTGTGTGGGCAACACCGGAATGAGGCACTCGCTGCTGTGGTGGAGGTTATCGCACAGATGCAGGCCAACACTGACGCAGCCCACAGAGATGCTGAGGGTGAGTGCCCTCTGCTGCCATAGTATATATGGACCCGAGCAGGTGTCACTGTGTAACACATCTCATATTGTGCTATGTCCTCTCCCCCCAGGTCTACGGCATGCCTTGCGCACGGTGTCACGGACACAACGGCACCAACTGCGAGTGCTGAGGCGCCTACAGCGTACCATGACGGCCCTCGTGGGACATGAAGGCCGCATTGCCGCGGCATGTGAAGAGATGGCTGCCGCACATGCGCGCATGGCAGCAGGGATGGGGGCAGGATGCCCTCTTGTCCAGCAGCCACAGGGGACAACACCACCTGCAGCAGCAACAGCAGCAAGGGGGCGGCAAGCGCCACGGGGTGGGCGGGGACGCACGAAAGGTGGCAGGGGGAGGTCTAAATAAAGACACACACAGCTGAACAATGATGGTGACATGTGCTTCCTGTCTACTTTTTGGCATGACATTCACATCCCCACCCCACCACCCCCCAGGCCACTACCATCGTGCACATAGCATACTTCCCAGACCCACCTGGGATGCCCCACAGGCACATGTGTGGAGGGACAGGCCATGTGGTTGCAAGGGCACTGTCCGTGCTGCATACCTGTGTCGTGTGCCATACCACCTACCATATATAGACTAATGTCACGTGTCACAGCTTCTGCGGGGGAGCCCCCATGTGCAGCACTTGCAATATGTCCCCCCACGCCATGACACACACGATCACGGAGCACAACATGTGGCACAGCCCATGCCACCCTAGGGCCATGCCCACTCTATCCACCCATAGCTCTGTGCACATCAACGCTCAGTGACCATTAGGCCACCTGTGTTCCCCATGCCATACCCCACCCTGGCCTGCACCAAGCACAGATGTTGCACATAGCCTGCATATCCCACCACTGCTGGTCCCTGGGCACTGTCACATGTGTGTTCCCTGGGACATGTGTGGCATGGCCACATGTACTGTCCGTAGTTATGCTAGCTGCCTGACACGTATGCAGTAACCTGCACACACCAGGGCCGGATATACCAGTATGCCATGGCGTAGGGCACACAGCTGGCAGGGGCCCACACAAGAGGAACAGGGCATTTAATTGGTTGAATATAGGTAAAGAAATACAACCTTCTGTCTGCCGCCGCGGGGCCCCCTCTACTGCCGCAGCAGCACCGACTGACCCGCGGGGGCCCCCTCGGCAAGCTGAGGCCGTCGGTTCGTCCCTTCCTCCCTTCCTCCCTCCCTCCCTCCCTCCGTGCAGGGTGCAGGCTGCAGGCTGTGAGAGACGGGAATGGAGAGTGTCTCCTTGCGTCGCTGTTAGCCCGCAGGGGCTGATGGGATATTTCCCATCAGCCCCTGCGGGCTTAACAGAGACACAAGGGTGACCCTCTCCCTCCGCGCCTCTCACAGCGTGCACAGAGGGAGGGAGGGATCTACGGGCCGACGGAGGCAGCTTGCAGAGGGGGCCCCCCGCAGGTCAGTCTGTGCTGCCGCGGCAGCAGAGGGGGCCCCGCTGCGGCAGCCAGCAGGTTTGTTTTTCAAATTAGATGTTACCTGAGGCCCGGGGGGGGGGGAGGACCGGTGATGGGCTATGGGGGTGGAGTAGGACTGGTAATGGGCTATGGGGGGGCTGGGGCTGGAGCTGGGGCTGGGGGGGATGAGGCTAGAGGTGGGCTGATGGGGTTAGGACTGGTAATGGACTGTGGGCTGTTGGGGGGGTCAAGGCTGGCAGTGGGCTAGGGGGGGCTGACTGGAAATGGGTTGATGGGTGGATAGGACTGGAAATGGGCTGATGCATGGACTGTAAGGGAATGGATGTTGGTTGAGGCTGGAACTAGAAGGGAGCTGACGGGGGTGGATTAGAATGGGATGGGGCTGGACGAGTAACATGGAGGGGGGATGAATAGTTTGTGTGGTAGGGAAACAAAATCTACAATAGGCCGGGTATTGGGAGGGTACGTGGGGATTGAGGATGGAGGGGTAAAATATGAGTGGATGAAATAGGAATGATGAGAGAGCAAAAGGAGAAAGGAAAAAGATCAGTATGTTAAAGCAGATGTAGAGAGAGAATGGGGTAAGATCTAGAAGAGAGAAGACAGGACAAATGGACAGCAGACGATGGAGAGTTAGCAGTCGACACGGCAAATCCAGCGGACAGTGGCTGGTGCAATTGCAGCTGAGAAAACTGCACAAAAGGTAGAACAGCTATCTTTATCCTGGATTTAATAATTGGAATATGTCAGCTCTGGTAAATGTGCATCATTAACGTCTGCGCTTTGTGTAGGACAAGAGCAAATTAATGTATGGTATCATTTCCACAGTGTTGGACATTCCATGTTTGCCTTTTGGGATTACCAGTTTGATTATTGTCGTCCTGTTTGTAAATTGTGATAACTTGTTTGGTGATGGTCCATGTTCGGCATGTGTAACTGAGCTGTGGTGTTCTGTTTATATAATCCCTATGTGACATTGCCACTTGTTCTCGTTCCCCAGTAGGTCATGTATTGTTGTTCTCTGAAATGTAGTGGTGTACTATTTGTATTGTTGCCTTTTGATTGGTAGTGTATGGTTCTTTGTGAGTCCGGGTAGTGCCGTTAGGATACGGTGGGTTTACTATGGGTTCTAAATGGGCAGTGTTCGTAGTACTTCCTAATGTGTCTGGCAGTTGGCGCAGGATTATGGTAATGTAGATATCTTTTAGTCTTTCCTTATCCATGCACCCATTAAGAGGCACGTTTACTGAACGTTTGTATATGGTACCATTATGCGAATATATCTGCAAATGAGGCCCCTTATGCATAAGAGGCTACGCCCCCCGATAGGCCCGCCCCTGCTGGGGGCCCACAATGTTTGTTGGCGTAAGGCCTCACGCAGGGTGGATCCGGCCCTGGCGCACACCCTTCCTATCATACACCTACAGACATGTGTGTGCCCACGTGTGTTGCACACACAACACAGACCCATCACAAAGAATGAGATATGGACAGCAGGGTGTTATGAAAAACATATATAATATTTATTTTAACAGTCAACTGAACAGTGGGGTTGTCCCCAGGGACTGACCTGCCTCTGTGGCAACGGTTCGGTGCAGTACAACCAGCCACTGTGTACAAGGGCAGAGGGTCACAGATTATAGCCCCTGCTGTGGCTCCTGCAGGCCATGTCCCCATATATTCACCTGTACTAAACCATGGTATCGAAATATGTCGGAAACCCTTTTGCAGATAGCAGTAACATGCCGTATATGCCTATATACCACCCTACAGAGCACAGGGTGGGTTTGGCCTGTACATGGGCTGTCACAGGGCAGGTGTGCATTGCGTATCCACGCGCTACACACCCCGGGGACCCCTGTCACATGGTGGCTGTTCCGGCGCACCCCCTCCCACGCGCTCCTCCAGCGAGCGCAGCCGGTCAGCCACCATGGTCAGGGTTGCCAGTACCTGCCCCATGATGAGCGCGTGCTGGCTCTGGGCGCGTGCATGTGCACGCATAGCCGCTGCCACACGCAGGCCGCACATGCAGCCACACAGACACAGGTCTCCCCGTGTCTGTGTGGCTGCATCCACAGCACGCATCTCAGCGGCTATGTGTGCCATGTCCAGGTCCAGGCGCAGCGCATCACCCTCACCCTGGTCCAGGTGGCTGGTGCCCCCGTTGCCCTGTGACAACCCTTGTGGATGGGCACATGGACCACCCTGCTGGCCCCTCCCCGCACACGCCCCATCCCCCTCCTGCTCCGCCAACCCATGGACTACACCCTCCAGGTCCACTCCCCCCACAGCAGGGTCCCTCCCCCCCACCTGTGCCATCCCCACCGCCCCCTGCCCCCCAGCACGCACTGCCCTCTCCGCCTCCCCCCCCACCTCCCCCTCCACCGCCACCCGTATCTGCTCACCTTCCCCCTCCTCCCGCCCCCCCAGACCCTCGGCATCCCCCCCCCCCCCAGCGTCGTCTTCAGCAGGCTCATCACGGTGTTGCGGGCTGACACTCGGCATCTCCCCTGGGCTCGCCGCCTGCTCCAGCCCCTCTGTTTCCTCGGGCTCACCCTGGCCCGCATCCTGCTCCATGGGCTCCTGTTCAGCACGTTCATCCGCTGTGGGAAAGGGGAGGAGGTGTTATAGCCATTGTCACACAGCAGCCACAGTATGCACATACATCCTGTGTTCAGGACAGCAGGTGCCCCACAGGGCCATGTCACCTCACGCACCGTCCCGTTGGGCCAACCGCTCCCTCCGGACCCGTTCGACAAAACGGGGGTACCTCGCTCTCAGCTCCCACGCCTTCTTACGGAGATCCTCGACCTATTGTTTGAAAAACACATATTGACATTAGGGGACAGACACCCTTTCGTGGGCACTAACATCACCCGGTCCTGCTGAGGAGCAGACACCCACCAGGGGGCCTGTCACTGCAGCTCTTTACACATCCATACCACAATAGCAGACAGACCTTAGGCATGGACAGGGTGAGCTACACCCCACCACCATCTGACATTCTCCTGCAGCAGGCCTTCAGCTGCTGCACCCTGCAAGGCACTCCATCAGGGCACATACCAGCTGCAGACAGTCTGCTAGTTAGGCCATGGTGCATGTGCCCAGGGGAGATGCATGCACCCCTAACTGGGATGCCAGCATACACAGCCAGCAGATACATCAGTGGCTGGGCCCCAACAGGAAACCCATATCTATCACATGAGGGAAATACCATATAGCACTATGGGGATGCCTAGCCATGCTGTGGTCACCGCACAGTCAGGGTGAGATTGATGTCCCTGCAGGACATACAGCAGTCGCCCTGTCAGTGTAGGTGGTGGCCGGGCACTAATATTTCCCAGTCAGTGCCCTATGCTCTGTGCAGATGCACCCTGACCAGGCCACCCTGTCCGGCCTATACCCATGGTACCTTGCTCCTCATTATGCACATTGGCAGCCCAATACTGGCAACATTGCTGGCAGTGTGGGCTGTGGAAGGGGTTTGCAGCCAGCACACACTGGATAGACTGACAGCCCCCCCCCCCACCTATGCCAGTATTGTGCTACTATAGAGGTGTTCAGCAGCCATGCCCACCACACCCGTCCTGGGCACAGCACAGGCATGGATATGGTACGCAATACTGTTGGGGGTCACTCCCCAGGGTGGTAAACACTATCAGAGACCAGACCTACAGCACACACCGCAGACATCGGAATGATTGTTATGGTGGAGGTCAATGAGCAACACGTGCTTAACGTAGGAATTGTTATCTGCCAGTTATCATAGGAAACGTTTGATAGCTGTGTACCATATACCCAGGTGTAGGGTGGCATTGCGAAGGTATGCAACTGCTAGTATTGGGGGATACAGGCAGGGCCCATTGTCCTGCCTCTCCAGGAGGCTCTGGCCAATGGGGCCTGTGGGTGTGTGTCTGGCCCTGTTGGCTGCTGCTTTACAGCAGAGTTTCCAAAATACAGTCCTGGTGTTCCTAACACTGTTCGGGTTTTCATGCTGTCCCTCATACATATGCATGAGCTACATCTGCATACCATGGGGGCATAGATATGCAGCACAGGCATTTTTATTAGAGGCAGCATGGAACCTGAATGGTGTGGGGCCCTCCAGGACTGCATTTGTGAGACTCAGCTCTAGGTAATGCGCCTGTTTATGGTGTGTGTGTTTGGTGTGGTAAAATATAGGCATCTTAACCATGCGTATTTTCTCAGCAATACAGGTTTGTCCATAGTAGCACGGTTTAGTTGTGGGAAATATATGTGGACTGGATTGGCAGTAGCCACAGCTGGGATTTGAACCTGTGACCCTCTGGTCTTAGAGGCACTGGCTGTGTCCGTTGCACCACACTGTGGGCACGGAGACAGTGCAGTCCCTGGAGATAGGACACTTGGCCTGACGAGTCGGAAACCCTGCTTTGCAACATTTTACTGTGTGCCCATATACCTTGTATGGAGACAAAGGTGCACGTAACCTCACAATTGACCTTGCAGAAAGGGGCAAACACCCATAACCAAGCTGGGCAACAATGATATCATCGGGACACAATACCAAACACTCCCAGGTCAGCTCCATTAAAACGATATGAGTTTTGAAGGGGTCTACGGAGAGTAGGCCCTTACAAATATCATATCTTTTTTTTTGGTGCTTTGCTGGCAGTGTTATTTTATTGTTGCCCAGTGCTATCACTGTTGCCCAACTGAATTATGATTTGTACAATTTTTCTTGTGGTCATTTTATGGTTGTATTTGAGGTTTTGTCCTGTGCACATGTATCACACTGCTCACGTTTTGTAGGTTTCCCCAGTTTTGCTGTACATTGCTGACGGAAATGGTTTCTCTTCCCTTTAATATGCCTTTAGCGACAGGTGTTCATTCGCGTTGGAATTGGGCTCAGAATTACAGCGCATTGGTGAGGGGGATCCTCTCCCTGCCCCCTCTCAGCCCAATACTGGCAACAGTGCTGGCAGTGTTGGCTGTGGAAGGTGTTTGCAGCCACCACAAAATGGATAGACAGACAGCCACCCCCACACCTATGCCAGTATTGTGATACTATAGAGGGGTTCTGCAGCCATACCCACCACACCAGTCATGGGCACGGTACATGCATGGATATGGTACGCAATACTCTTGGGGGTCACTCCCCAGGGTGGTAAACACTGTCAGGGACCAGAACTGCAGCGCACACCGCAGACAACAGACTGATTGTTATGGTGGAGCTCATTGAGAAAAGTGTGCTTAACGTAGGAATTGATATCTGCCAGTTATCAGAGGAAACATTTGATAGCTGTGTACCATATACCCAGGTGTAGGGTAGCATTGCTAAGGTATGCAAGTGCTAGTATTGGGGGGTACAGGCAGGGCCCAATGTCCTGCCTCTCCAGGAGGCATTGGCCAATGGGGCCTGTGGGTGGGTGTGTGGGTGTGTCGGGCCCTGTTGGCTGCTGCTTTACGGCCGAGTTCCCCAACTCCACTCCTGGTGTTCCAAACACTGTCCGGGTTTTCATGCTGTCCCTCATAAATATGCATGAGCTACATCTGCATACCATGGGGGTGTTGCATGGATATGTAGCACTGGCATCTTTGGTAGCAGCAGCATGGAACCTGAATGGTGTGAGGCCCTCCAGGACTGCATTTGTGAGACTCTGCTTCTGGTGTGGTAAAATATAGGCATTGTGACCATTCGTATGTTCTCTGCAATATTGGGGTGTCTTTACTATCACTGTTTAGTGGTGGGTAAATCTATGGGGACTATGGGTAGGGGCCCCAGCTGGGATTTGAACCTGTGACCCTCTGTCTTACAGGCACTGGCCATGTCCGTTGCACCACACTGTGGCCACAGAGATAGTGCAGTCCCTGGAGATAGAAAACCTGGCCTGACGAGTCAGAAACCCTGCTCTGCACAATTTTCCTATGGCCTCATTTACCTTGTATGGGGACAAAGGTGCACGTAACCCTCAGAAAGGGCCTCAGAGAAAGGGGGCACACACCCATACCCGAGCTGGGCAGCAATGGTATCATTGGGCAACATTAGAAACCACTCCCAGGAAAGCTCCGATGATATGATATGCTTTTTGTGAGGGTGTACGGAGCGTGGACCCTTCCAAACATCATTCCTTCTTTTTGGAGCTTTCCTGGGAGTGTTTGTATTGTTACCCATTGCTATCACAGTTTCCCAGCTTAATTATACGTTTTACACTATTTCTTGTGGTCATTTTGTGGTTTTATTTGAGAGTTTGTTCTGTGCACATGTATCACACTGCTCACGTTTTGTTGGTTTCCCAGGTTTTGCTGTACATTGCTGACAGCTAAATGGTTTCTCTCCCCTTTAACGGCAGGTTTTCATTCGCGTAGGAATTGGGCTGTGCTTTTCAGCGCGTTAGTGTGAGGGGAGCCTCTCCACGCCCACTCTCCGCCCATTGACCCCTTCTCTCCGCCCACTCTCCACCTTCTGCGCTGTTTTAACGCGCCGCGGAGCTTTACGATCGTTACGTACGGTTAACGCGCGTAGTATGACGTTAACGGTCGTTAGCGCGTCGGTACGCGCGTTATACGACACTTACGGTCGTTAATGTCGTATAACGCGCGTTAGTCACGTTTACCGCAGTTTAGTAAACATGCCCCTAAGAGTGTATGAGCCACAACAGGAATGACAGGCAGGATAGCTCATTGAGACTGAACATAGTAACATAGTAAATGACGGCAGATAAAGACCAGTATGGTCCCTCTAATCTGCCCAGTAAGATGGCAAGAGTAGGTGCACCTGCTGCTCCGTGCAAGCCACCCCTCCCCATGTCTGTTTTAGGACTCTGTGTAGGACACCCCTGTTTGTTGAGAAATTACTGTAGATAGTTAAGTTTATTTTGATTTTATCCTGTTGCTGTAAAGGGATCCATTGTGTCTGTCCCATGCCATTTCGAATTCTGTCACTGTATTTGCCCTCACCACTTCCATCGGGAGGGCATTCCAAGCATACACTACCCTGTCAGTGAAAAACTATTTCCTGGCATTGCCTTTCAATATACCCCCTTGCAGCTTCATGTTATGCCCTCTAGTTTTACAGTTTCCCCATCTTTGGAAGAGGTTTATTTGTTCATTATTTCTCTTTAAGTATTTAAAGGTCTGAATCATATCTCCCCTGTCCCTTCTCTCCTCCAGAGTGTACATATTTAGGTCTTCAAGTCTCTTCTCATAAGTCTTCTGACAAAGGCTCCAAATCATTTTGGTCGCCTTCCTCTGAACAGTTTCCAGTCTTTTTATATCCTTTGTAAGATATGGTCTCCAAAACTGAACAGAGTATTCCAAGTGAGGCCTCACCAGTGACTTTTACAGTGGCATTAGTACCTCTTCCTTTCTGCTGGTAATTCCTCTTTGTATGCAACCCAACATCCTACTGGCTTTTGCCACTGCCTTGTCGCACTGTTTTGCCACCTTGAGATCCTCAGAAATAATCACACCAAGGTCCTTCTCCTGGTCCGTGCACACCAACCTCTTGCCCCATGTTATCCACTCCCTCAGGGGAGTCCACTCTGTTGCAAACTTTCGTGTCATCTGCAAAAAGACAAACTTTTCCATGCAGTCCTTCAGCAATATCACTCACAAATACATTGAACAGTGCCGGGCCCAGGACTGAACCCTGGGGCACCCCGCTACTCACCCTCCTTTCATCCGAATGAGCTCCATTTACCATCACCTTCTGTTGTCTGTCAGTCAACCAATTTCTGATCCAGTTCACCACCTTGGGACCCATCCCCAAAGTACTGAAGAATCTGAGATGGCATGTAAGGGGCCAATAAAGAAGAGGGAAAGGGAAAAGTGAACTAGATTTAGCTGACACCTTTTCTCATAAATTCAAGGCAGGTTGTATTCAAGTACACTAGCAGGGTCATTCCGAACTGTGTTTAGCATGTCTGGACGTCCGACCCGCTAGATGACAAATGTGCCTGTCAAAAGCATAAGGTGTTAACACAGAAAAAATGCTACATGCTGACATTCCATGTATTGTTTTATGCATCAACATAACTAACTTATATCGTATTTAATCCAGCAATCATTAGAAACCAATGTAATTGCATTAGGCCATGCAGGATGTGATCATCCCCAACATAATCCTTGCAGCCTACAAAATGATCCAAGCTAGAAGGATGCTTGGATGCATAGGGAGAGGAATGGCCAGCAGAAAAAAGTATTTGGTAGTGCATCTGTATAAATCTCAGGTGCGACCTTATTTGGAGTATTGTGTGCAATTATGGAGACCACACCTTCAAAAGGATATAAACAGGTTGGAGTCGGTGCAGAGGGTGGCTACTAAAATAGTTAGTGGTCTTCATTATAAAGCATATGAGGACAGACTTAAGGATTTTCATATTTCTATGTTAGAGAAAAGGCAGGATAGAGGAGATATGATAGGGATGTTTAAATACCTCTGTGGCATAAATGCACAGGAGGAGAGCCTCTTTGGATTGAAAGCAAGCTCTGCTATGAAGGGACATAGGATGAGGGTGAAAGGGGATAGACTCAGGAGTAATATTTGTTTATGGAAAGAGTGGTAGATGCATGGAAAAATCTCCCAGTGGAGGTGGTAGAGATGAGGACAGTTTCTGAATTCAAAAAAGCATGGAACAAACACAGTGGATCTCTAAAGGAAAAAAGGGGACTATTGTAGTAGTTGATATGGAAGGACAGACTAGATAGGCCATGTGGTCTTTTTCTGCCTTCATGTTTTTATGTTTAAGTAGTTTATAACCCTTTCAGTGGAGAATTTGGAGGCTCTGGAAATATTATATTAGTATTATTATATTATAAGCATGCTTTGATCACTCCTCACAAAAAACATCTCTTGACCCTACTGCTCCCTCTAGTTATTGTCCCATCTCCCTTCTTCCCTTTATTTCCAAACTCATTGAGCGTGCCATTCTATCTTGCTGTTTTGACTTTCTCTCCACTCATTCCCTCTTTGATCCCCTTCAGTCTGGCTTCCGCCTTCTTCATTCAACTTAAATAGCCCTTGCCAAGGTCTCTAGTGACTTATTCTTGCCAAGGTCTCATTCTTCTTGACCTTTCTGCTGCCTTTGATACCATTGACCACTCTCTTTTCCTTGGAACATTATCTTCTCTTGGTTTTAGAGACTCTGGTCTATCTTGGTTTTCTTCCTATATCTCTAATTGCTCCTTTAGTGTCTGTTCTCAAGGTATGTCCTCCTCTACTATCCCTTTCTCAGTTGATGTTCCTCAAGGATCCGTTCTCGGCCCACTCCTTTTCTCCCTTTACACACAATCACTTGATTCCCTTATCTCATCCCTTGGCTTTCAGTATCACTTCTATGTGGATGATTCTCAAATTTATATCTCTTCATTTACCTTTTTCCTTCTCTCCAGGCACATATCTCTGCCTGCTTATCTGACATCACCGTCTGGTTGTCTCAGCACCATTAACATTGAATATGGCCAAACCTCAGCTTCTGGTTTCTCCCCTAATCCATCCTCCATCTTTCCTCCTTTCTCCATCACTGCTGCTAATGCTCCTATTTTTCCTGTTTCCTCTGCTCGTCTTTGACTCCTCCCTGTCATTCTCATCTCATATACAACAAATTGCTAAATCCTGTTGCTTTTTTCTCTTCAAAATTAACAAGATTAATCCTTTCCTCTCTCCCTCTACTACTAAGACTCTTGTTCACATCCTTGTTATCTACCAGCTTGACTATTGCAACCTCCTTCTTGCTGATCTCCCTCAATCTCATATTTTCCCTCTACAATGCATTCAAAACTCCACTGCGTGGTTACTTCTTCGCCAGCCACGCTACTCTTCTATAGTCCATTCACTGGCTCCCTATGCATTGCCACATTCTGTACAAACTACTTATCTTGACACATAAATGATCTCCATTCCTTTTCTACCTTCTTTCTCTCTATGCCGTTCTCTTCTTCCGCTAACTCCAGACTTCATTCTTTTGACCTTGCTGTTCCATTTGCCTGGAAAAACTTGCCCCGTCCCTGCATAAAATCTCTTTCTTTGCCCTTTTCAAGTCCAAGCTCAAGATTCACCTCTTTGAGACTGCTTTTGATTCTTAATCCCCCCCCTTGTGCTTCAACTCCTATTTCCCTTATCCCTATCATGTTATTTTGTCCTGTATGTTTGTCTTCTAGACTGTAAGCTCTTTGAGTAGGGACTGTCTCCTTTTGTGTCTGTACAGCACCGCATATTCTTGGTAGTGCTTTATAAATGCTTAATAATAATAATAATAATAATAATAATAATCTAAACAAGCCAGAGGTCCACTTCCTCTAAGCATTTATTTAGAGTAGAAAGATCAAGGACAAGCCAATCTAAATATGTGGCTAACTGCATATCATCACCACAGTAAAATCTGTTTATCCCATGATCATGCATCAGTGAAGCAAGAGGGCTTAGAAAGAGAATAGAAAGAAGGAAGCAAGGACTGAATCTTGTGGAATGGCACAATACAATCAATAAGATGAAGATGAAGATGAATGCTGGCCCACACAAAAAGCGTTACCCTGGAAGAATGAAGTGAACCACTCCAAAACAGCACCTCCCAGACAAAGGTGAGCTAGATTGTAAGCTCACATGAGAAGGAACTGTCTTTTACATGTGTCTGTACAGCACAGTGTATGTCTTGCAGAACTATACAAATGATCAGTAGTAGTAGTAGTAATAGTAGTAGCTACGTAAATGGGAGAGCAGAAGCTGGTGGTCCACCAGATCAAATGCAGAAGGAAAATCTGGAAAAGCCACCAGAGCTACTCTCTCTTTATCAAGATAACAATGAACTTCACTCAGTAAACCACTAGCACAGCTTCTGTAGTGTGACCAGAATGAAGCTAAACTGTCAAGGATGTACAGCCTTAATTTTATTGATAAAGTCATCAAGCTGACTTGCAACAACATTGTCTACTATTTTTGAGAAATGAGAAAGATTTGTTGCTTGTCAATAATTATCCAGTATGGGTCAAACAAAGGCTTCTTTAGTAGCAGGTGGACAACAGCCTGATTCCAGATATTAGAAGTCAGTCCTATACACAAGCAAGAGTTGACCAAAGCAAGCAGCAATGTTAAAAGGCCCAGGTTTGTGTCTTTTGGCAATGGATCCAAGGTACACGTATTGGGCTTGAGGAACAGATACATTATTAAGTGAAGGACATGTAAGTACATTAAAAAAATTCACTTGGGGACATGATCTGTTGCAAGTCAAAATGGTATCATGATTATCTGACTTAACAGAACTTCTTTTAATATTTAAATTTTTGTGACATGAGTCAAGAGCGGGGTCATTTTATAAAGTCATTTTTGTATGTATGTGGCCACCTAGTAGTAGATGAAAGTGAGTTACAATTAGGTTCCGTATTTTAGGTATTTTGTTTTCCCTGGAGGGCTTACAAACTAAGGTTGTACCTGAGGCAATGGAGAGTTAAGTGACTTGCACCACTTTACATGCATACTTTCAGACTTTACGGTGGATGTGTGCATCGGCAAGGTTGGGGTGGAACAAGTTACGCACGTTCTCGAGAAATCTAGGTCACTTACTCCTTTCTGGATCCACTGCAATCTGGCTTTTATTCTCTACATTCCCTAGAAACAGCTCTTGCCAAAATCTCCAGCGATATATTTCTCGCCAAATCCAAAGGCTTCTTCTCGATTCTCGTCCTTCTTGACCTTTCTGCTGCCTTTGACAATGTTGATCACCACCTTCTCCTTGACACCCTGTCCTTGCTTGAATTTAGGGTCTCTGTTCTGTTCTAGTTTTCCCTCCCATTGCACTTTTAGTGTATGTTCTTGTGGATCCTCCTCTACTGCCATCCCACTTTCAGTTGGTGTACCTCAGGGCTCTGTCTTGGGACCTCTCCTTTTCTCTTTCTACCATCGTACACCCTTATTGCACTTATTTCCTCCCATGGTTTTCTGTACCATCTTTATACTGACAATTCTCAGATCTACCTTTCTGCACCTGCAATCTCTCCAGAAATCCAGGCACAGATCTCACCCTGCTTATCCGAAATTGCTGCCTGGATGTCTTACCAACTAAACATGGCCACAACTGAGGTCCTTATCTTTCCCTGTAAACCCACCTCCCAAATTCCTCCCTTCTCTATTTCTGTGGATAACACTACACTCCCCCCCCCCCCCCTGTTTCCTCAGCTCGCAACCTTGGGTTCATCTTTGACTCTACTCTCTCTTTCTCTCCACACATCCAACGAATAGCTAAAATCTGTTGCTTCTTCCTCTATAAAACTGGCAATATTTGTCCCTTCCTTTCTTCACACACTACTAAGACCCTCATCCACTCATTAGTCACCTCCCATCTTAGTTATTGTAACCTGGTCATTGGTCTCACTCTGAATCATCTTTCTGCCCTTCAATCTGTTCAAAACTCAGCTGCACGGCTTATCGTCCGCCAATGTTGCTATGCTCATATAACCCCTCTTCTCAAGTCACTTTACTGGCTCCCTATCTGTTTCCACATCCAGTTCAAACATCTCCTAATTACCTATAAGTGCAATCATTCTGCTACTGCTCATTACTGTACCTTTCCTCTCTTATCTCACTCTACACCCCTCCCCCCGAGAACACTGCTCCTCTGGCAGATGCCTTTTATCTGTGCCCTTCTTTGCCACTGCCAGCTACAGACTTTGTTCATTCTACCTTGCTGTTCCATATATGCCTAGAACAGACTACCTGAGTCGGTGTGTCGGGCTCCTTCTCTGGCCCTATTCAAATCCAGGCTGAAGACAGACCTCTTTGAGGCTGCTTTTGGATCCTGATGCTCCTTGTTCTCTTGTCCGCTACTTATGTGTATCTTGCCATACTCCAGACCCCAGTTCTACAATGTTTTTTCACCTTGCTCAGATTGTAAGCTCTGATGAGCAGGGACTGTGTCTTACATCTATATGTACAATGTTGCATACACCTTCTAGCGCTATACAAATGATCATTAGTAGTAGTTACACTACTTTATATAAAGACAAGTAGGTACCTCTTGTCTTTATAAAATAGGATTAACATAGGCACCTTACGTAGCACTTTACCTAGGCACCCTCCTATAAAATTATTCTCTTGGAGGGTAATTTCATAAAGTCATGCCTATGAAACCATTTCATGCCTATTTTATAAAGTCAAGTACACATGTATCAAATAATAGGAACAGGCATAATTTATAGCATCTTATAATTTATATGTATATTTACGCACTCTACCCTAACTCAGTCTCCATACACACCCATAGTGGAAATACAAATGATTAGGCCAATATGCATATTTTTAGAAACAGAAACATGTCAGCAGAAAAAGACCATGTGGCCTATCTAGTCTGCCCTTCCATTGCAAATACTATAGCCCCTTTTCCTTTAGAGATCTTCTGTGTTTGTCCAATGCTTTCTTGAATTCAGGTACTGTTCTTGTCTCCACTACCTCCACTGGGAGACTATTCCATGCATCTATCACTCTGTCCGTAAATAAATATTTCCACATATTACTCCTGAGTAACCTTCATCCTATGCCCCCTCACTGAAGAGAATTGAAAAAGGCTCTCCTCTTCTGCATTTATGCCAAGGAGGTATTTAAACATCTCTATCATATCTCCGCTATGCCACCTTTCCTCTAACTTATACATATTAAGATCTTTAATGGTTTATAATGAAGATCAGTGACCATTTTAGTAGCCACCCTCTGCACTGACTCCATCCTATTTATATCCTTTTGAAAGTGTGATTAACAGAATTGCACACAAT
Source organism: Ichthyophis bannanicus (assembly GCA_033557465.1). Taxonomy (NCBI): domain Eukaryota; kingdom Metazoa; phylum Chordata; class Amphibia; order Gymnophiona; family Ichthyophiidae; genus Ichthyophis; species Ichthyophis bannanicus. The sequence goes on along the minus strand of CM066031.1, from coordinate 323,841,151 downwards.
ACTCCAAAAGAGGTCACACCAGAGACTTATACAGAGGCACTATCACCTCCTTTTTTCTGCTGGTCATTCTTCTCCCTATGCACCCAAGCATTCTTCTAGCTTTTGCCATCACCTTTTCTACCTGTTTAGCCACTTTAAGATCATCAGAAACAATCATGCCCAGGTCCCATTCTTCTTTCATGGATAGAAATACTTTGCCCTTTACTGGGACCGTACCAAGCTAGAAATGTGCCCTGTATAACTAATAAATTTGGTGCTCCCCTGCACCTTAGTCATGTGCAGTAACTCACTCTTTTTCAACTTCTTGGAAACCCAGTGATGGTATCAGCGCTCTTTCTGTACTTGTGCCCTGTGTGACCCCACCACTCATACAGCCCTTGGTACGGTCCTACCCCTACACCGTACCACTCCCTTGGATTTTTGAAGGCCAAATGCATGACCCTGCATATTTTAGCATTAAATCTCAGCTGCCAAATTCTAGGCCATTCTTCAAGCTTAACTAGTTCCCTCCTCATATCATCTACTCCTTCCTGGGTATGTACTCTATTGCAAATTTTCATATCATCCGCAAAGAAGCAAATCATACCTGACAGCCCTTCTGCAATACCACTAACAAACTTGATAAACAGAATCAGACCAAGGACAGATCCCTGCAGCACACCACATCCTTCTTCTCAGAGTGAGCTCCTTTTACCTGTACACTTTGTTACCTCCCACTCAACCAATTTTTAACCCGTCAGTCTCTTTAGGGTCCATCCCTAGAGTGCTCAATTTATTTATAAGTCACCTATGCGAAATGGTGTCAAAGGCCTTGCTGAAATCCAAGTGCAGCACATCTAGGGCTCTCCCTTCCATTCAAGGCATCATAATCACATAACTTGCAGATAGCCAACTCCTCTGTGATGCCAAGTCAGGCATTTCACTGACGCTTCTTCAGGGGGCTACAACATCCTCTTCATTAAAAAAAATGCTTATTAAACTGCTGATAGTGTTTCAAGGAGCTGCAGTGTAAACACCGTGTTGCATACTGGCAAGGCTTGAAACATTATCAGCAGTTTAGTAAGCATTTTTTGCAATGAAGAATATGTTGAAGCCCTCTGATGAAACATCAGTGAAACATCTGAGTTGGCATCATAGGGGAGTTGGCTATCTGCAAGTTAAGTGATTTTGATGCCTTGTATGGAATTTGCTGGTAGTTAGAGAGTGGTAGGGTATTTTGTGTGGGGCTGAAAGGCATTTCTATTGAAATTATTCAATATATATTAATTGTCATTTAATAATGATAAAATTTAAAAAGAATTATTACATATTTATCTTTATCTTTATTTCACACTTGATAAACCGCTTACGTCAAGACATTAAAGCGGTGTACAAATAAAATTAAAGGTCAACACTGCAAACTACGGAAAAAGAACGCCAAAAATAACAGGAAAGAAAGAAAAAGAATAGCGCAAAGTAAAGGACCATTAAACATCAAACAATAATCACAGCCAGACACAGCCAGACACAACCAACACAACCATCACGGACAGACAAGGGAATGACAGGACCAAACTCGGCTAGGACAGGACAGCAACCACGGCTGCATCAGGGAGGAGGATCCAGGGGGAGGTCAAATGCTTTTTGGAACAGATAAGTTTTAAGTGAGGCTTTGAACTGAGGATAGGAGGGTTCTAGATGGAGGGACAAGGGTAGGGCATTCCACAGCCAGGGACCAAGAAAGAAAAAGGCAGAGTGACGGGTCTTTTCAAGGTGCGCGTGGGAAGGGGATGGTAAGGACAGACGATTTGCATGAAGGGAGCGAAGCTGACGATAGGGCGTGTGAAGAGCAACCAGATCAGCCAGGTACAGAGGATTATTAGCATGAATAGTGCGATGAGTGAGAATAAGAAGTTTATAGTGAAAACGAACACGGAGGGGTAGCCAATGCAAGCGAAAGAGGATGGGAGTGATGTGATCGAAGCGGCGGGCAAAAGTGATGATGCGGGCAGCGGTATTCTGAATAAGCTGGAGACGTTGGAGTTGGTAATTGGGAAGATTGGCCATAAAGATGTTACAGTAATCGAGTCGACTAGTAATTAGGGCAAGGACGAGAGTAACCAGGGAACCAAGAGGAAGAAGTGTACAAACAGCCCGAAGCTGATGGAGGATAGCGAAAGAGCGCCTAGTAAGGGAGGAGATGTGGTCATGGAAGGAAAGAGAAGAGTCATGTTTTTATGTTTTTATGCAAATTATGGAGTTTTTTGGATTGTTGATGTAGCGAGTGCATATGAAGGGGCTGGAAACTTTGGGCCCAATATTCAAAGGCCTTACACAGTTAACTTCCTTAGTTACCCATGTAAGGGCTGTATCTGGGATATTCAAAGGGCACCTGCAAACACAAGAGGCAAGGGCTGAGTGAGGTCACTGGTGCTAGTTTATTAAAAAACCACAACGCATTTCAGCAGTGCGCCTTCTTCAGGGGGTGCACATAAAGGCACCGTATATGTATGTAGTCTTTAAAAAGACTCCCTTTAGTCTGTGCTTTAGAGATGAGTGGGCAGACAGTCCACGGTCAGCAAGGTAGTTTGCGAACCGGAGACACGGGGTATTCCTTCATGAAGGGGGTGGAAGAAGGGCTACACAGGTATCAGCGATTTTCAATGCTATCCACATAGTCCTCTGTGCCTTAAAGATAAGCGAGGAAAAAACTCGCTTATCTTTAAAGTGCAGAGGTCTATGCCGGTATCATTGATAATCGCTGATACTCGTGTAGCCTCTGTGGCTGCCGGGGCATGCAGACTAACCCGGATTTTCACTTCCACCGGCACGTAAGTGAAAATCTAGGTTAAGGAAGTCAGCGGGCAGGCTATGAGCTCCCACAACACATAATCTGCGCAACTCAATAACTCACTCTTTATGCCTATGACACCCAGCTCAATAGCATCTGAGATCCTTTTTCTCCTATACATTATTGAGTAGTAGCTTTTTTTGGAACTCGTTCTCCTGCCTCTGTATATTTCTTGAATGAAGTACTGTTTTGTTTGGAGGTTAGATATAATTGGCATCTCAGAGACCTAGTGGAAGGAGGATATCTAATGGGACACTGTGATACCTGGGTACAAATTATATCACAATGATAAGGTAGATCAGCTTGGTGCAGAGATGGTGCTATATGTTAAAGAGGGCATTCAGCCAAACAAAACAAAAATTTTGCAAGAAACAAAATCTGCTGTAGCATCTCTATGGTTAGAAGTTCCATGTGAAAATGAGAAGTGAATGGTGATGGGGATGCACTACTATCTGCTTGGTGAGAATGAACAGACATATGATGAAATGCTAACAGAAATTAGGGAAGCTAAAAAAGTATACAACATAATGATAATGGGCGATTTCAATTACCCTACTGTCAAATGGGTTGAAGTCATATCAGGACATGCTAGGAAATGACATGAGGAGAAGTTATTTAAGAGTCAGTGCTTAGAAGAATGCATAATCTGATGCAAGAGGTAACAGTGTTAGGGCCACTTGTTAATAATGATCATAAGAACATAAGATATGCCTTACTGAGTCAGATCAAGGGTCCATCAAGCCCATCATCCTGTTTCCAACAGTGGCTAATCCAGGCCACAAGCACCTGGCAGATTCCCAAAAAGGTACAAAGGTTCCAGAATGCTTGTCCCAGATACTCATCCTGTTTTGAACCCAGCTACATTAACAGTTTTATTACATCCTTCGGTAAATAATTGCAGAGTTTGATTACGCATTGAGTGAAAAAATATTTTCTCCGATTAGTCTTAAATGTGCCACATTGTAGCTTCATTGCGGGTCCCCTAGTCTTTCTATTTTTTAAAGGAGTAAACAACCAATCTACGTTTACCCATTCCACTCCATTGATTATTTTATAGACCTCTATCACATCTCCCTTCAGCTGTCTCTTTTCCAAGTTGAAGAAACCTAACTTTTTAAGCCTTTCCTCATAGGGATATCCTTCAATTCCCTTTACCATTTTCATTGAACTTCTCTGTATCTTTTCCAGTTCTGCTATATCCTTTTTAAGATATGGAGGCCAGCATTTCACACAGTATTCAAGGTGTAGATGCACCATAGAGTGATAGAGGCATAATATCTTTGATTTTATTTTCTATTCCTTTCCTTATGATTCCTAGTATTCCGTTTGTCTTCTTGGCCGTAACTACACACTGGGCAGAAAGTTTCAACGTACTATCCACAATGACACCAAGATCTTTTTCCAGAGTGGTGATTCCTAACATGGAACCTTGCATTATGTAACTATAGTTTGGGTTGTTCTTCCCTACTTGCATGGTTTTACACTTGTCCACATTAAATTTCATCTGCCATTTGGACGCCCAGTCTCCAAATTTTTCAAGGTCCTCTTGCAATTGTTCACAATCTTCTTATATTTTAACAACTTTGAATATTTTTGTGTCATCTGCAGATTTGTTTATGTCACTCATTCCCATTTCCAGGTCATTTATAAATATATTAAAAAGCAGCAGGCCCAGTACAGATCCCAGGGTACTCCAATATTCACCTTTTTCCACTGAGTCCTACTCTTTGTTTTCTGTCTTTTAACCAGTTCCTAATCCACAATAGTATACTGCCTATTATCCCATGACTTTTTAATTTCCAGAATAGTCTCTCATGAGAGACCTTGTCAAAGGCTTTCAGAAAATCCAGATACGGAGGAGTCTTGACTAAGATGGCTGCATCTGCAGTTTCGCTGTAAGCGCGTTTTTCTTTTGCTCTATGGGTAGGAAACGTAAGGGTAAGGGTTTGGCTGAGTCCACCCAACCACTCCCTACCTCGACGCCGATTTCTTCGGGTCCTATGGATTCCTTTGTTCTTCGCGCTCAGCGAGCACCGGCAGTAGAAGGGGATGAGTCCCGGGCTTCCAGTACGCCGGAGTCGGGTGGCTCGGCATCTGTTTCCGGTATTTCTCTCTCCCCTGAGAGACCAACGACGAAAGTTTCCCGAGGACAGCCCTTGCCAGACGGCTTCCTGGAGCTCGGCTCCCTCCCGAAGGTGGGAGTGTCTAGCGGCTCGGTTGGACCAGGAGCGGAGGGGCGGCAATTATGTGAGCAGGTTGTCGCTGGGCTGCACGAGTCTGCATCAGCTACGTCGCTGAGTGCAGGAGAGTCTGTGAACCAGTGTGTTCCTGTGGTCCGGGGACAGCAGCAGACAGCATGTATGCAAGCAGATTCTAAGACAGTGCCTGTACACTTACAATTTACGTTGCAGCGTCCTGAGACTTTTACTTTGGAGTCTATATGGCAGGCTATTCTCTCTCTGGGGGAAGCAATGGTGCCGAAGGTTTCTTATTTGGAACAGAAAATGGATGAACATGGGATGGTCATGGATGGTTTCCAGCAAAGAGTTACGGTTTTCCATTCTGAAGTAACTGAAGTACAAAGGAAGGTGGAGGTCTTGGAAGAGCAGGTGGATGTTTTCAAGAAAGCGTTTCTTTCCACGCAGGTTAAGTTGGAACAGATGGACAATTCATTAAGATTGAATAATCTTAGAATAATTAATTTTCCAAGATTAATGTCTATCTCTCCGAGGGAAATGTTTCGTTTGTATTTAATAGAAGTATTGGGGGTATCCTCCGATTTAATTCCTCCCTTGGTTAAAGTTTATTACTTACCTAAAGCTAAGTTAGCGTTGGCGGGGCCTGATAGTGGCAATGTTATTTTGGGTAGTCCTCAGAAACAAGTTAACATTCTAAATGTCTCCGAGTTGTTGGAGAGTTCTGAGTCTGAAGACCCTGTTCCTTCTACTTTATTGGTTACATTTGCTCTCCTGTCTGATAGAGAATGGCTATTGAAGCTTTTTTTTAAGAAAAAACATATTCCTTTTAGAGGAATGATAGTTAGGATTTATCCTGACTTGGCTAGGTCCACTCAGCAACGTAGAAAGGAATTTCTTCTGTTACGTCCTGGAATACTGCAGTTGGGTGGTTTGTTTTTTCTTAAACACCCATGTAAATGTTTAGTAAAGTTTAAATCTATTTCTTACGTGTTTTACGAACCATCCCAGCTTACTGCTTTCATTAATGCTAGACGCTTGGAGTCCTCGGAAGGGGGCTCTCCTAATCTCTCATAATGGATTAGCCTGTGCTTTTGCGAATGCTTTCATTTTCCTAGCATATTTGGTTATATAAATTGTATGACTCCTCTACCCCCTTTTTTTGTGGGCTAGTGAGGAAGATGTCTTGGATGATTTCTTTGTTAAGGTACCATTATTGGGTTTTTGGTATGTTTATTTCTTAGATGTCTTTCTGTTTCTACAAGAGTGTTTGTAACTTCTTGTTATATTGTAAAATTTGTAAAAATAAAATTAAAAAAAAAAAAAAAAAAAAAAAGAAAATCCAGATACACTGTATCAACCAGCTCACCTTTAATTAACCTGTTTATTCACACCTTTGAAAAAATATAACAGATTAGTGAGATAAAACTTTACTTGGCTAAATCCATGTTGGATGCCTACCATCTTCCCATGACTATCCACATGTTCAGTAGTTTTGTTCCTTATAATATTTTTTACCATTTTGCCCAACTCACCATCCTGTAGTATCCCTGATCATCCCTGGAACTCTTTTTGATAAATGAAATTGCACTGGTTACTCTCCAGTTCTCAGGTACTACAGACAATTTTAAAAATAGTTCACAGATGACTAAAAATATCATATTTCAGTTCTTTCAGCATCCTGGGATGTATGCTATCTGGTCCAAGCAATTTGCTGCTCTTTAGTTTATCCAGTAGCTGTATCATATCTTCCTGATCTATCAAGACTTGTTTCAGTTCCTCTGATACATCACCTTTGAAAATCATTTCTGGTATGGGTAAGTTTCCTACATCTTCTTCAGTACAGACCAAAGCAAAGAATTCATTCAGTCTCTCGGCTATGGCCTTGTCCTCCCTTAGTGCCTTCTTTATCCCTCTATCATCTAATGATCCAACTGGCTTCCTCACGGGTATTTTGCTATGAATGCACTTGAAAAAGTTTCTATTATGCACTTTTGCTTCTATGGCAAGCTTCTTTTCAAATTCTCTCCTTGCCTGCCTTATCAATGCCTTGCATTTAACTTGCCAATATTTATGCTGTTTCCTGTTTTCATTATTTGGCTGTTTTTTCCATTTTCTGAAGGATTTTCACTTAGCTATAACAGCCTTTTTGACCTCACCTTTAAGCCATTCTGACTGTTGTTTGGCTTTCTTTCCAACCTTCTTAAATCATGGAATACATCTGGTCTGGGCTTCCAAGATAGTATTTTTAAATAATATATGTATTTATTTAACATGTCTTCTATACTGTCTTTCATATTATCAAGGTGGTTTACATTGAGCACAACACAAGATTTACAGAGAACAATAACTTGTGGAACACTTATTTAAATTCTATAAACAATAGCTACTTACAATAAATTAAGGGCAAGAATCAATGATAAAACTTATATACAGTACAAAGGTATTATCAATTGGCGATATTATTTTGAATACTTGTTGGTATTGAACTGAACTGGGGAAGTTGGGTGAACTCAATGGATCTTATATACAAGGGCATTATCAGCTGGAGAATTATTTTGAATACCTGTTGGTAATGGACTGAAGTGGAGATATTATTTGGATACTTGTTAGTAATAGAATCATAGAAACATGACAGCAGAAAAAGACAATATGGCCTATCTAGTCTGCCCTTACATCAACTACAATAGATTCCTTTTTTCCTTTAGAGATCCTCTGTGTTTGTCCCATGCTTTTTTGAATTCAGGTGGAAGCCGATTCTGAAATGTGCATGGCCAGGCCACCCAAATGCCCAAAAGATGGATGGGGCCAATTTGTAACCGATTCCACAACCACAGGAGCTAGACATTCCTGCAGTTGCAGAATCTGGAACTTAGATGGCCCAACGTGCACCCGATCCACTCATGGGAAACGTCCCGGCATCTGCACATTAAGCTCTCACAATGTTCCGGCTGGTGTGCCAGTGCAATGGCATCCCATTGGCATGGCATAAGCATATCCATCCAGAGCCACTGATGGCCCAGAAGCAGAGCGGCCCCATATTCCCACCATCTGACCCTTGGCAGGGGCCCTCAAGGCCAGGATCAGGTATTGGGAGCCCTTCCACGGTGTCAGAATGGTACAGGGGGGCTGCAGGCCATGCGCAACACATCACCTGGCACTTATTCCAGCTTCAGGATGGAATTGGCTGGGTGTCTAATGTGCTGGCGAGGGACATACAGAGGCCTGACCTGAATTGTCTCTGTACGTCCAGCCATCTGGGCTCTCCCCCACCCCGCCCATATCCTCAGGGCTGGCCTATCCATTGTGCAAGAATGTTATTCACACAGCACCCCGCACTTCATGGGGCCCCACATGAACTTCATTCGCGCACAGTGGACAGCTTCAGAGGTAAGTCAAGGAAGCTGCATGAGGCCCCGACTCACCTCTGCACAGCTACCAGCGTGAAAAGCGTTGATTTCCCTCATGCTGACAGCTGTGTTACTGTGAAGCATGTGAGCGCCAGAAAATGCCCTTTAACCTTTCTCGGAACGATCAAAAATGTAATCAAAACAACAACTCATTCACTATAAACTTTATCAGGATCATAGGTAAATCTAGAGGTCTCAGTTAAAACATCACTCCGCTACTAGGACTCATGTCCAATTGCAGTCGGGTGCTTGATCACATCAATGACCTCCAGAACCAAAAATACACAGATAGCCAGTTGTTTCAATAGTTTCAAAACTTTCAAACACTTAGAAAAACTTGCAAAATTTGAACCATCTTGACCAGATAAGACCGTGACTATAAATTGCTGTATTTTTCATTAATCCCAACGTCCATCCCCGGTACCACTGAGATGTTTCACACAAAACGGTTTCTTCAGGGGACCTTTCCAAATCTAAAAACAAACAAAACCAAAACATTAACCACCAATCCCTAAACCAATTAAAAACTATCTATCAAAATTGTAAAGGAACCAACCCTATAAGTCTCTTACCACAAATGCTGCCCGCGTTGTATATCACTCCAATATGAGGTTGCGTCAATAGCCCGGAGAGTTCCAACTTACTCTCCAAAAAACGCCGCGCATGCGGGATATCCACTAAACCTCCATTTTTAAAGCCCGCTGCCGATCTAGCACAAAGCGTTCTCACCCAATGAACCACCAATTCTGACCCAACCCCACCCCTCAATATTGAAGGGAAAACGGGCACCACTAACCAAAAATGAAAAATAAAAAATAAACTACTAACACATACTGCACTACCTCTACCATATACTAGCCCCTCCCATTAGACCTAAACCAACGCCAGCAAAGAAACAAACTTAAATATTACTGTCCCAAAAAAATCAAAAGTACTGTCCCGATGAGATTCAAACGCATGCTGACCATTCTATATTGAGATTCAAGCCCTTCGGAACCAGAGTATTCAATGTATAAATCCATCTTTGCTCAGACCTAATCAAAACCTAATCTAACGTCCTACCAACCTTCCCCTCCTCAATCCTATCAATACACAAGCAGCGCAACTGTTCAAAAATATGGCCATTTTGTACACAGTGAAGTACAATAGGGGCCTCCAAGACCTTACGAGACAGACGGCTACGGTGCTCCCTCATACGGATGCGGAAGGGACGTGTGGTCTTCCCAATATAACATAATCCACAAGGGCATATTATGACATATACTACATTAAATGAGCCACAAGTGGTCCTATGCTTTAACTTAACCAACACTCCCTGATATTCAAATACAGAGGTAGTGATGGGTGAGAACGCTTTGTGCTAGATCGTGTCATGATGCGGGCACTAATAAAGTTGGTTTTAAGAAAAGAAATCCTGTTTTAGAAGAACTAGATGTGCAGTTACCTCCAGGCACAGCTAGAGGGAGCAGAAACAGACATACTGGTCTTAATGAACCTAATCTCACTGATCACCTGCAGCTGAAAGGGAACCAGGAAGTCAGCAGTAACGGTTCACTTTATAAGCCAGAGCAGAATGCTTCTGGACAGCAGTGGAAGAGAAGGCAGTGGAAGAATAAGCATGTGAAGCAGCAGGAGCTGAGGAAGGAGGAGAAAGAGGAAGAAGGAACTGGAGCTGGATTAGAAGGAGAAACAGCAGAGAACCCTGGAGGCTATCAAGGACATAAGCCTGATTGCTGTGAAAGAAGCCAAGCTGGAAGCTGGAGGAGAAACAGACCTCACAAGGTGGGAAGCCAGAAAGCCCAAACTGAACCTGTTGTGCAAGGGGAGTTTGGTGGAAGTTGCTCCAAGGTGAGAGGCTCTGCCACGCCTAGTTCCTATACTCTACCTGTTTGTAACATAGAGAGAAGAAAGCTAAGAACCAGAGAGGGAGGTTCTGACAGAAGCTTATCTCTAGAGGATCATTGCCCAGTTTCACCTATTGAGAGGGAAAAGCAGTTTTATAAGGAACGGAAGTTTTTACTCAGTGAGCCAAGGTATGAGGCATTGAACTTTAACTGTAATGATTGCACTGCTAAAAGCTATGCTAAAAGAAGGATTCCTCCTAAGAGAAACCAGAGTCAAGACTGGTTCACTAAACTACCGCCAGCCTTAAGAGTCCCTGGTTATCTGAAGCCAAACTCCCAAGCTGGAGATTACCATGCTGAAATAGACAGGGATAGTGAAAGACCTTTGAATCAGTACAGGGGAGAGGAATTGATGGAAGTGGATTCTCCCAACACTATTCCCTCACCTTTGCCTGAGGAAATGGAATGTGATTGGTGCACTGCCTATGCTCCAAAGTGTGTATGCTCCACAGAAGAATAAATGAAATATAATTTGATGTTTATTATACTGAATATTACTTTGAAGAAAACCTGCTTTAAACTGTGAAGTAACAGTTAACTAGCCAGTGAATATTGGTACCTTTTAAAACAAAGGACTGTTTCTGTTATCTAAAATATCTCTTAGTTGAACCTTGCTTTAAACGGGGAATAAAAGCCTTTATTACCCTACACTTGGACTCTTTGTTCTTTAACAGTGCTACCTAGTGGCGTATAATCTTTGTGTCACCGGGAACCGAGTGACAATCAGCAGCGGGCTTTAAAAATGGAGGTTTAGTGGATATCCCGCATGCGCGGCGTTTTTTGGAGAGTAAGTTGGAACTCTCCTGGGTATTGACGCAACCTCATATTGGAGTGATATACAACGCGGGCAGCATTTGTGGTAAGAGACTTATGGGGTTGGTTCCTTTACAATTTTTATAGGAAAGCCAAATCCCCAACAGTAACCATGATGATATGCACATGCAGATCTGATGTGTACAGATCAGATCACAGTCTGTAATTGGGACCAGAGTCACATATAACTACATGCACACACACAATGAAATGTTATGCCGTGGATACAGCATGCAAAAGATGAAAGGACCTAAACCCCAAGAGCAGCAGAGGATGCTCTGTGGAGCAGGTGCAAAATCTGGAACAGGACAGGAGAGAATTGAACCTGCAAACAGGTGTGCCACACACCAGCTGAACCACAGCAATGTCAAACCCCCAAGCAGACTGCCATGTAAACACCATAAAGAAAGAGACATATGTAACAGCTAATATGTGATGGACTGGCAGCACAGAGGGAACACCTTGGTGTACAGTGAAGAGATGGAAGGGCGTGTGCAGAGGTGATGAACCTGCAGGTACCTAATGGTCATGTTAGCACAACATGTGGGGATCAAACCTACAACCTATGGTGTTATAACACATGGCTGTAACCACTACCCCAAACAGCCACAATAAGCACACTGAGCACAATGCAAAAATAGCACCCCAAAGGGAGGGTGTGTATGGTAACCTGTAACACCCAGTGATGTGGCAAATGGCTGGCAGATAGACAGCTGCCACCATACAAGGATGTGAGCACAGGTGGGCCATGTACATGACCAGGAAATCAGTAAATACAAGTGTCAGTGTCATCGAGGAGTAGCCTAGTGGTTAGAACACTGGCTTGGTCACCAAACAACCAGGGTTCAATTCCCACTAGCACTCCTTGTGGCCTTGGTCAAGTCACGTAACCCTCCATTGCCTTGGAAGAAAGGCCTGGCAATCTACTTCCAGTGACACTGCCAAAAAAACCCTGGAGTTTCTGGGTCACAAGGAGTCAGGACTGACTCAAAAGCACACATTGTATTGCATGATCAAGCAGCAGCAGAGACAAATGTATATCAAACGCTTCTTTTTATTTTGGTTAATCATCACAGATAGTGTAGATACCGCCATCATAATATCAAGGTGAGTGGATCCCAGGTGAAAGACGGAAAACACATTTAGCAGGGCAGCAACCCACATCCTACAGAAAGGTCACTGGCCCGTCTACAAATGATGGGCAGGAGACATAATGTGCATCAGGTGCATGGTGTGCAGTATGCATTAGGCCCCCACCCCCCACATGCTGCTGCATGCCTCAAATGTGTTACTTACATGAGTGCATGTAGACAGTAGGCGGTGCATGATGAGGGCCCAACACACATCAATCATGATCTGTTCCTCAAAACATATCTATCTGGCAACACAGGAGGCACACAAATGAAAACAGCATATGTTGTTAAAACGTTGTAAGTTTAAAAACACATATCGAAAGTTGTGTTTCAGCTGTCACATAATGCCTGATATAGGAATCAAAGCTGCAACAATGTAACCCTAAACAATCGTCAAATGCACAATGGGAATATGCTAACAGGTAGCAGAGGCACATGAACACAGAGAGAATTCAAAAGAAACTACCTGAAGAAACATGCAGAGATAACACTATGCAGGAGGTCCCCCTGCACTGGTTGGTGTGTAAACAGTGTCTGTACACATATATCACGGTACATGGAATGCACAATTGAAGGAAGACAATGGACACTCACACTGCAATGCTCCAAATATAACGGGGCAATGTGAGTGTTGTTACCTCAGGGGATAAATAGAACTGTGCAGACATGCAATGCAAGGTTTGTAAATCAATGTTGAGCATCACATCTTTACAATAAACAAACACAATAACCAGTATATAGAGAAAAAAAAAGGAGGTGATAATGCCTCTGTATAAGTCTTTGGTGCAACCTCATTTGGAGTATAGTGTGCAATTCTGGAGACCGCACCTTCAAAAGGATGTGAACAGGATGGAGTCGGTGCAGAGGGTGGCTACTAAAATGATTAGTGGGCTTCATTATAAAGCATATGAGGACAGACTTAAGGATCTTAATATGTACACCTTAGAGGAAAGGCGGGATAGAGGTGATATGATTGAGATGTTTAAATACCTCCGTGGCATAAATGTTCAGGGGGAGAGCCTCTTTCAATTGAAAGCAAGTTCTGCTATGAGGGGACATGGGATGAGGGTGAAGGGAGATAGATTCAGGAGTGATATGCGGAAATATTTCTTTATGGAAAGAGTAGTGGATCTGTGGAGTAGTCTCCCAGTGGAGGTGGTAGAGATGAGGACAGTAACTGAATTCAAAAAAGCATGGGACACACACAGAGGATCTCTAAAGGTAAAAAGGGGACTGTTGTAGTTGTTATGGAAGGACAGACTAGATAGGCCAAGTGGTCTTTTTCTGTCGTCATATTTCTATGTTTCTATATTTCTATGTTTCTAATGCTGGAGGAATGTACAACATACAGTGACAATGTCAGTCCCTGCTGCACACATGGGGACCAGTACACAGTGTCCAAAGTGCAAAGTGTATCTGTAATCCAACAGATCAGGTTAAGACTGTCCTTGAAACCCTGGGCATGCATAGTCAAGTGTCACATCCCAATATGCCACAGTGCTTGAAAGGTCATGTGTGTCTACTGCGATGAGCACGACTCCCAGCCAGAGCATGGCAGCAACAGTGTGTTGGACAGGTCTGTCATGGCTAAAGTAGCACTCCAACAATAATACTGTCCATCCTAGGCAAGTATCCCACTTGCAGAGGTCAAACATCCTCTGGCACCATTTCCCAGGGATAGTTCAACAGGTGGATGATGGTGACACCGGATGCACTGTAATAGATGTGTCTGGTTTGTTCCCTGAGGGTAAGGTGGGGCGCCCAGCACCATGTCCACAGAACCTATCATGCCTGAAATAGTCCATGTTGCAGGTCCCCATCAGTGCCAGTGTGTGTGATAGGTAGCTCCTGCAGACACACCTAGGATACATCTGTGTCCGTCTGTATTTCTCACTCACATCTAGCCCTTATGGGCTATGATGGATCCAGAATAGTGCATGTCCTGTGTTGGTGCTATGGTCACATGATATAAGTGAAGGGGGGTGTTTGAACCCATAGGCAGATTATGTACCACCACCCAACCCACCCTTTGCGGCTAAGGGTGGGAAAACAGTATCTTCCACCAACAAGATCCACATTCTACCTCCCTGCAATGGTGGCAGTAGAGGGAACCATCAACCCCAGTCCTGCTGGGCAACAGACACTCTACAGGGCAGTCAATGTATATCTGTATGCATCCATAAGACAATGGCAGACAGACAGTAGGCCTGGAAATGTTCAGCTACCCCAAACCACTAACATCTGAGATTCTCCAGCAGCAAGCACAGTGAGTCTGAAATATGAGACTGCAGACCTGCTATTAGTAATCTGTGAACTATCATTAAAATCATCTCTAATGACTTCCGGTGACGTCGGACACCAGATGGCCGCCTGAAAACTGTGCTCTGTCCCAGACGCGGGAAATATGCCCTAGGTAGCTGTGAAAAGCCCCAATTACAGCCCCAAATTTATCAACCCGGTGGAGTTTATACAGCGGCTAGATGGCGGGTAAGAAGGTGAGCGTTGACCTGAAAGCCTACTCATTTAAATCTTCGGCGGGGCCGAGGACACCTGCGGCCAAGATGGCGTTGGGACGTGGTGAGTACGCTGGAGCGGGAGATGCTGGGGAGAGCGGCGACGGGCCTAGTGAAATCCAGGCACTCCGAGCAGACTTGCAGGGGTGGTTTGAGTCCACAAGACAGGACTTTGACGGTTTAAAAAAAGATGTGAACTCATGGCTCCATGAAGTGAAAAATGATCTAGCGGGGCTGGGAAACCGGCTAGAGGACATGGAGACGTAATTTGAGGAGCACGTGGGCCAGTGTGCCTTAATTGAGCAGCGTGTGGACTCGCTGAGCATGATTCAGGACAACTTATGGCAAAAGATTGAGGATTTGGAAAATAGGTCTCGCTGTGCCAACTTGCGGATCAGAGGTCTACCGGAACAAGAAGGATCCATGAACTATCTGCAGCTAGCTGAGGAGTTTTGTGGGGCTGTGTTGAGGAAGGCCAAAGTGGTGACCGAAGGAGTGGAAAGAGCCCACCGGGCTTTGGGGCCTCGACGTGACAATAAGCCACAGGACATTATTCTCTGTCTGCATGAGTATCGTACCAAAGAGTTAGTTATGGCGGCAGCACGAAAGCTGGGGCGGATACAGTGGCAGGAGGCAGCGGTGGAAGTTTTTGCCGATATCTCCAGCATTACTATGCGCAAAAGAAGGGACTATCAAGCGGTGACAAAGAAGCTGCGAGAAGAGAATGTCCGATACCGATGGCTGTTCACGGTGGGCTTGCAGTATGCCATCAACGGCAAGTCCTTTGTGGTGCACTCGGTGGCTGCGGCAATTCAGAGTATGCAGCAGATGGGCTGGTCGGATCTCCCAGCGGCCCCGAGGAGTGAGGATTACAGCTCTGTGCGGACTGGGCCTCAGAAGTCCAACCCTATGCAATGGAGCCGTGCAGCTGGGGGTGACAAGCGCCTGAGACGTCAATGACCCACTAAGGACGGTGCCCAAGGGGCGACTTGAACTGTGGGGTGGTTTGCTTAAACCTTGAGGTTTTCTTTTTGTGTGTGAGTTACATGGGATGTTTGTGTCTATATGCATAGCTACCGGGGTGAAGTACTGTGTAGGGGAGCGGGTTGGGCTGTGGGAGTGGATTGTTTGTGGAGGGGAAAGTATGTGGGGCACAATGTTTTTTCTTGCATTGATTGGGGCGAGTGGGGAATTTTTGATGTGAGGGGGGGTGTCCCGGTCTGCGGTCAATGGGACGCAGATCTCCTTACTGGATATGTGGCTATTGAGAGGAGGGGGGTGGGGGGAGTGGGGGGAAGGGGGAAAGAGGGGGGGAGGGGGCAGAGAGGGGAGGGAGGGGGGCGGGGGAGGGGTAAAGGGATGTTTGTAGTCGAGGACACTGATATGAGGAGAATACAGTTTTGACCATGGCTTCATTTAATTTCGTGACGCTGAATGCCCGGGGTCTGAACTCCTATAGGAAGCGCCAACTCTTCTTTAAGGAATGCAACAGACTAGGGGGGGATATTATTTTTGTGCAAGAAACACACCTTTGGGTGAAGGACGAGAGATGTATGGGTCATAGGCATTTTTCCCAGCAGTTTTTTGCTTCCAATAAGGTAGAGAAGAAAAAGGGCAGAGTGGGGATTCTCCTTTCTAATAGAGTTGCAGGACAGGTGACTGAGTGTATTCGGGATGGAAGTGGAAGGTATGTGATTATCAAATTAAAAATGGGTCTGGATCTTTTTACCTTGGTAAGTGTTTATGCCCCGAATACCACGCAGGGGGAGTTCTTTGTAAATCTACAGAAGGTGCTCCTGGGGAGGGCAGAAGGGAATCTTATTGTGGGGGGAGACTTTAATGTAGCTCATAATCCGGTGGTAGATACGTCTAGAGGGGCTGTGTCCACCCTCAAGTACCATCGCCTTAAGCTGAAGCACCTGATGGGTAGGCTAGATCTGGTGGATGTGTGGCGGGAGGTGAATTATGGGCAGAGGGATTATTCTTACTATTCCCCGGTTCATGAAACATACTCTAGAATTGATTTATTTCTCTTGGATAAGACCATGCTAGGGGAGGTGAGGGAGTGTGTGATCAGGGAACAAACCTGGTCTGACCATGCCCCCTTGACGTATAATGTTCAGCTGGGTAAGCAGGGTCCCTGTCGGGCGTGGTGGAAATTGAACGAATCGCTGTTGGATGACCCTGAGGTAGTGCACCAAGTCCGCAACACAATTACTGATTATCTGTCTCTGAATCAGGTGGGGGAGGTTTCTCTGGGGACCATCTGGGAATGTCTGAAAGCAGTGGTCTGGGGGAAATTGATCTCGGTGGGGTCGCACAAAAAGAAGACCCGGCTAAGCCAACAGAGGAGGATACTGGACTCCATAAGGGAGGTCGAGAATAAGCTGAAAGCGCATCCGTCCAATGTGGAATTGAGGGGTCAGCTGCAGGGTTTAAAGAAAGAACTTAGTGAGCTGCACTTACATGAGATTCAATTTAAGTTGAACCTGCTTCGGCAGCGAAATTTCGAACTTGGTAACAGGCGGGGAGACTGCTGGCGCGCAAGGTGAGAAAGTGGACAGCGCGTAATGCTATCGTTAAGGTTAAGGATGAGAAGGGTAGATTGCTGTGGTTAGGTAAGGAAATTGAGGATAGGTTCGTTCAGTTTTACCGAACGCTGTACACCCCTGAGCGGCCGGTGGGGGAGGAGGTGTTGTCGGAATATCTTGACAGTGTTCAGCTACCGCACCTTTCGGCGCAGGAACAGGAGGAGCTCTCTAGGAGAATAAGTGAACAGGAAGTGTTTACAGTGATCAAGGGCCTGAAATCCCATAAAGCTCCTGGGATGGATGGATTCTCCAATCTGTTTTACAAAGTGTTCGCGGGCCAATTGGTGGAACCTCTGACCGAGATGTATAACTCTTTAGGAGAGGGTGAATCCCTGCCGGCGTCCTTGAGGCTTGCCGGGATTAGCATTTTACATAAGGAGGGGAAAGATCCCACTGAGTGCGGCTCTTATAGACCTATATCCCTACTGGGTAGTGACTTTAAGATTTTTACCAGGGTATTGGCATATAGACTGATGCCCAGTTTAGGGCGATTGATTCACCCCAATCAATCGGGGTTTGTCCCAGGTAGATACACCTCCGATAACATCCGCCGCGTGCTGAATTTAATTTGGCGATGCTCACGCTCGGGGACGCCATTGGCGCTCCTGGCGGTTGATGCTGAAAAAGCATTTGATCGGGTGAGTTGGCCCTTTTTGTTTAAGACTTTGGAAAAAGTGGGGATGCGGGCTGCGTTCTTGACATGGGTGAGGTGTCTCTATAATCGGCCGCTGGCGTGCCTCAAAATTAATGGAGCGGTCACTAGGGCGTTTGAGTTGCAGCGGGAGACGCGTCAGGGCTGTCCTCTATCGCCGTTGCTCTTCATATTGGCGATGGAACCAATGGCACAGTGCATTAGGGACCGGGTGTTGATACCGGGGATTCAGGTGGGGAAGGTGCATCATAAAATCTCCCTATTTGCCGACGATGTGCTCTTTTTTATAACAGATCCGGAGCACTCCCTGGCGGCAATTCAAGAGGAATTATCGAGATATGGGGAGGTATCGGGGTTTCGGATGAACGTTACCAAGTCGGAACTGCTTAACATTTCCCTCTCTTGTGGGGAGGTGGAGCGGGTGAAGCAGCTCTTTCCCTTTAAGTGGGCAAGAAGTAGTATCCGATATTTGGGGATATCTATCACAGCCCAGATGAGGTAGATTTTCCCCGCCAATTATAAGACTGCTTGTGCCAATATGTTTAGGGAGCTGGAGAGGTGGGAAAGCTTTGAGGTGTCTTGGCTGGGACGGATTGCGTTGCTTAAGATGATAGTCCTGCCCCGCCTTTTGTATCTGTTTATGAACCTGCCCATAGAGGTGCCAAGGCCTTTCTTGCAGAAGCTGCAGGCTAGGTGTTTAAAGTTTGTTTGGAGAGGGAAGCGGCCGAGAGTAGCACGGAGTGTTCTTTGTGCGAGTAAGCAGATGGGGGGAATGGGGCTACCGCTGCTCTCCCTGTATTATGAGGCCGCGCGGGTGCGGGAGGCGTTCGAATGGATATTTTGAGCAGATGCTGAATGGGTGGTATTAGAAGGAGCTGATTTAAGGAGGCCGGTTAACCTGGTGGCCTTGTTATGGTGTAAGAGCGCAGAGGGTGGGGAGAAGTGGGAGAACCCCTTCTTGCGTCAAACGTTACGATACTGGTGGGGCTGGCGCCTGAAATGGTACGGGGGGCAGGGCTTCTCCAAATTTATACCTTTGGTGGGTAACCCTGATTTCCTACCGGGGGCTCAGGACTTTGCCTTTGCCCGGTGGGCAGAACAGGGGTTGTTTTATGTTGGCCAATTTCAAGAAGGTGGTGAATGGGTGGACTTTGAGGAGTTAATGAGGGAATTTCAGCTCTGCCCTGAGGATAAGTACCGCTACCTGCAAGTGATCCATTTTTGCCAGTCATGGGGGAAGAGGGGGAGGGGAGAGAGGGGGGAGGCTGTAGATGAGCTCCTTGCTTGGGGGCAGGTTAAAGGGTTGATCTCCACTCTGTACAAGTTGATGGAGACAACTAGGTGTGGCGACTGGGCCCATCGGCAGGCCTGGGGACGGGATCTGAATCGGTGCTGGGTTGAGACCCAATGGCAGGCGGTCTGTAAAGGGTTGTTTAAGGGAGTGGTGGCAAGCAATATTTTAGAACATAATTACAAGATGTTGTACCGCTGGTACCTGACCCCGCAACGTTTGCAAAAATGGGTGGGAGGGCCTGCACTTTGTTGGAGGGAGTGTGGGGGAGTGGGTTCTTTCATGCATATCTGGTGGGGGTGCTCCATTATTCAGGGACTTTGGACTGCGGTGGAAGAATGGTTGTGTACAATTGTGGGACAGGAAGTCTCCTTGGGTCCCTATCTGGCACTTCTTAATGTGGGGAACGACTCCCTTAAGGGTGACATCATAGGGTGGTGCGGTATAGTATGTATTGCGACCAGGCAGTGCATTGCTAGGCACTGGAGGAAAGTGGATCCGCCCTCTATGACGAGTGTGCACAACCAGGTTGCCCAGCTCCACCTGATGTACCGCCTTACGGCATTGAGGTTAAAAAGACCAATGCGTTTCCAAACTCTGTGGGATCAATACCATGAGTGGTGGAAAGGGCATACGGGTTAAGGGTCCCCGGGAAGAGGGGGGGAGGTGAACGGGGAGGGTAGGGGCGTCCGTTGCTGGCCCCATGGGCATATGGGAGTGGCTGTCTACTTTTGCGACTGGGGTCCATTTCTTCCTGGTTGTGGGCTGGAAATTGTGTGCGTTAGGGAGCTGTTCTTCGACTATACTGAGACTGTAAGGGATCTTGGGTGGGGGGTGGGATACGGTGTTATTGTTGACTTTTGTTGAAGTATGATTTTCAATGTGGTTTTTTGGATTTCTTCTGTTTATAAACAATAAAGGAAAAAAAATCATCTCTAATACCTGAAGACTGGAGGATGGCCAATGTAACACCAATTTTTAAAAAGGGTTCCAGGGGTGATCCGGGAAACTACAGACCAGTGAGCCTTACGTCAGTACCGGGAAAAATGGTAGAAACCATCATAAAGAATAAAATTACTCAGCATGTAGATAGTCATGGCCTAATGGGAGAAAGCCAACATGGCTTTAGACAAAGAAGATCTTGTCTTACTAATCTGTTATGTTTTTTTGAAAGTGTGAATAAACAGGTGGACAAAGGTGAGTCGGTTGATATAGTGTATCTGGACTTTCAGAAAGCATTTGACAAGGTCCCTCATCAGAGACTTTTGGCAAAACTAAAGAGTCATGGGATAGGAGGCAGTGTACTACTGTGGATCAAGAACTGGTTAAAAGATAGAAAGCAGAGGGTTGGGCTAAATGGCCAATTTTCCCAATGGAGAAAAGTGAATAGTGGTGTACCCCAGGGATCTGTGCTGGGTCCGCTGCTTTTTAACATATTCATAAATGACCTGGAAAGTGGAATAACGAGTGAGGTTATCAAATTTGCAGATGACACAAAACTATTTAAAGTTGTTAAAACCCAAGAGGATTGTGGAAAATTGCAAGAGGATCTGGATAAATTAGAAGACTGGGCATCAAAATGGCAGATGAAATTTAATGTAGACAAGTGCAAAGTTATGCACCTAGGGAAGAACAACCCAAACTATGGTTACACAATGCAAGGTTCCACATTAGGAACCACCACCCAGCAAAAAGATTTAGGCGTCATTGTGGATAACATGTTAAAACCCTCGGCCCAGTGTGCAGCGGCAGCCAAGAGAGCAAATAGAATGCTAGGTATCATAAGGAAAGGAATGGAAAATAAAACAAAAGATATTATAATGCCTCTATATCGTTCCAAGGTGAGACCGCACCTTGAATATGGTGTGCAATTCTGGTCGTCATATCTTAAAAAGGATATAGAGTTATTAGAAAAGGTTCAGAGAAGAGCCACCAAAATAGTAAAGGGGATGGAAGGATACTCCTATGAAGAAAGGCTAAAAAGGTTAGGGCTCTTTAACCTGGAAAAGAGACGGCTGAGGGGAGATATGATAGAAGTCTATAAATTAATGAATGGAGTGAAACAGGTAAACGTAGATCGATTGTTTACATTATCAGAATATAGAAAGACTAGGGGACATGCAATGAAGCTACAGGGTAAACTATTTAAGACTAATACAAGAAAATATGTTTTCACTCAACGTGTAATCAAACTCTGGAATTTGTTACCAGAGGATGTAGTAAAGGCTGTTAGTGTAGCTGGGTTTAAAAAAGATTTGGACAACTTCCTGGAGGAAAGGTCCATAAACCATTATTAAGAAGGGACCCAGGATATCAATGCTTGACCCAGTACAAGCATTATGGAACCTGTGTCTTTTGGGGAAACTGCTAGGTACATATAATCTAGATTGGCCACTGTTGGAAACAGGATACTGGGCTTGATGGACCTTGGTCTGACCCAGTATGGCATATCTTATGTTCTTATGAGTCTCCAGCCACTGCACCCTGCAAGGTGTTCCAGCCATACACAGTCTGCTAGCTAGTCCATAGTGCATGTTCCTAGACAAACTGTGTGCACCCAAAACTGGGATGTCAGCACACCCACCAAGCAGATAGGTCAGTGATTAGATCCCAGAAAAGGGAACCCATAAATTTCACTTAAGAAAAACACTATCAGAGCACTATGGGGGAACCTAGCCATGCCGTGGTCACTGCTCAGTCAGGGTGAGAGTGACCTCCCAGCAGGACGTGCTGTGGCCACCCTGTCCGTGCAGGTGGTGGCCGTGTATTACAATGTCCCAGCCACTGCCCTATGCCCTGTGCAGATGCATCCTGCCCAGGCCACCCTGTCCGTACTATACCCACAGTACCTTGCTCCTCATTATGCACATTGGCAGGCTAACACTGGAAACAGTGCAAGCAGTGTGGGCTGAGTAAGGTGTTGGCAGCCACCACACACTGGATAGACAGACACACTCCCACACCTATGCCAGCATTGTGCAACTATAGAGGCTTTTGGCAGCCCTGGCCACCGCACCAGTCCTGGCCACAGTGCAGGCATGGCTATGGTATGCAATACTGTTGGAGTCACTCCCCGGGGTGGTAAACACTATCAGAAACCAAACCTGAAACACACTCCACAGAAATCAGGAAGGTTGCTATGCTGCAGCTCAATCAGCAAATTGTGCTTAACTTGGGAATTGCTATCTGCTATTAATCATAGCAACCTTTCGATATTTGTGTAACGTATTCCCAGGTTTAGGGCGGCATTGCTAAGGTATGCAAGTGCTAGTATTGGGAGATGCTGCTGCACGCAGGGCCCAACATCCTGTCTCTCCATGAGGCTTTGCATAGTGGAGCCTGTGGGCGAGGGTGTTTCTGCCCCTGTTGGCCGCTGCTCTAGGGCAGAGATTCCCCATTCCAGTCCTGGTGGGCCAGACACGGTTCAGGTTTTTATGGTGTCCCTAATGAATATGCATGAGATACATTTGCATACCATGCGGGTGGCACATAGAGGTGCAGCACAGGCATATTTATTAGGGACAGCATGAAACCTGAATGGTGTTTGGCCCTCCAGGACTGGAGTTGGGAAAACTCTGCCGTAGGTATTGCACATGTTTATGGTGTCTGTGCTCTGTAGGGTAAAATATAGGCATTTCAGGCATGTTTAATTTATCTGCAATAAAGGTTCAGTCTTCATTACCATGGTTTAGTACTGGGTAAAATATGGGGACTGGGTTGGCAGGAGCCACAGCTGGGACTTGCACCTGTGATCTTATGCTCTTGAACACACTGGCTGTGTGTACTGCACCATGCTGTCACCACAGGGACATTTCAATCCCTGGGGATACCATGACTGTTTGACAGACAGAACCTGTTTGTTGCAGTGCACGGCACCCACCTGAACAGGGCTAAGCCATGGTCTGCTGTGGGCAGATGCCACTGCCCCCTCCGCCACCATGCTGACATGCCCTTATGCTGGTGGTGCTGGTGGTGCACAGTCTCAGGCCATCCAGTGTGCCGCTAGGCGGCTGCCTATTGTGCAGGTTCTGGGGTAGGGGTGCCGGCATAGACGTCCACACTTCCCCCCACCACCGCCTGCCAATGTTCTGTGCCCTTGGGGTACCTGCTGGGTACTATCCCCTGTGACACTGTGGGAAACACACTGATGCCCATGTTGGGCCCTCATCAGTTGCTGTCTGGCTGTTGTACAGTTTCAGCATTCCTATGGGCCACCTAGGCATCACCCTACTCCGCACTGTGGCCCAGCTGCACCACAGCATGTGCCACCTGCAGCCCTCTGTATCCCATTTTCCAGCATCTGTCCAGTTGCCCATTCCAACATGCCCACCCTGCTGTTGCGGAACATGTGCACACCATAGGACACCTGTCCAATAAAAAGGGAAAACCCTGATCAGCGCTATTGCACTGTGGGATCATTCACCTTGTAGGGGGACAGAGCATAGGCCCTTCCAAATGTAATATCTTTTTTTTGGAGCTTTCTCGGTAGTGTTTTTTGATGTTTCCCATTAATATCACTATTGCCCAGCTTGGTTATGGATTTTTTTACATTTTGTTCAGGTCATTTTCAATGTTTATTTGCCCTTTTGTTCCATGCACATGTATCACACGTATCACTTTTTTTAGGTTTCCCTGGCTTTGCTGTACATTGCTGACGTAAATGGTTTCTCTTTCCTTCAAATCTGCCCTAACGCCAGGGATTCATTGGCATTAGTTTTCAGACCCGGCTTCCACAGCATTAGTGTGCAGGGAGCCTCTCCCCTCCCACTCTCCACCCATTGACCCTCTCTCTCCGTGCCTGGGGAGCCTTCCTCCGCCCTCCAGGAGCGTTTCTCCACCTTCAGCACTCGTTTGCACCGCTGCGCTCGTTATCGCACGCTAAGGTACCTTATCGCCCAGTAAAGCACCATTATCGCGTTATAACGTACCTTATCGCATGATAACTTCTCAGCAGCGGAAATAGCGCCCTTTAGTAAACATACCCCTAAGAATTTTGAGGGGGAGCTGAATTTGCTTGGAAAATTTGGCATTAAGACTAGCGTTTAAATACATTATAATTAAGTAATTATCTCACCAAAGTGTTCCCTGAACAGAAACGTTTTTAGTAGTTTGCAGAAAGTATTTGGGTCCTTAGAGTCTCTTAAGGTGTCAGGAAGAGAATTCCACAAGAGTGGGGCATAGAGGGAGATGGCTCTCTTGGATGTAGATGACTTGCAGCTCCTGAATTCAGTGGGTACCACAAGTGAGCTTTTATTTCTACTTCTCCGTGGTCTGTTTTCCGGGGTGATTAGAATAAGCGCCTTCGGGCAAGTGTGTGCTTCTTTTTGGAGGGATTTCAATATTGTGTGAATAGCCTTGAATTTTATTCTGCTTTCTACTGGCAGCCAGTGAAGATGCTTTAATATTGGGGTAATGTGATCTTTGATTGGGACTTGCAAAATTACTCTAGCCGCTGCATTTTGAGCTAGCAGAAGTCGGCGCATGGCTTGCTTTGGGAGACCCAATAGTAAAGCATTACAGAAATCTAAGTGTGGGAATATCATTGCCTGGACTGCTGTTCTGAAGTGAAGAGGAGAGGTCTTAAATGTTGAAGCATTTTTAGCTTAGTGTAAAATGCAATATAAATTTTAACTCTTGGATATAGGTTTTTAAGAATATTCAAATTGCCTACATTCCTTGCATAGCCTTTAAATCAAATATCTGCGTGTACCCTCAGTTCATATAAGGTCTACTGGCCAGAGACACAAGTTCCTGCCCACCATATCCCTCACCCCACCCACCCCAGGATTGCATTGTCTATACAGTCATCATATACATTGGCATCTGTCCTTTAATTAGGTGTTGCATCCACTTGTTCTCCTTTTCTCCTCCTAGGACAGCTAAATCAGCATGTCATGTATTCAGTGCAATAACTGTGGTGCTTTCGTTCTGAGAATAATCATTTGAAACCTAAGATCATGTCTTATATGCCTCAAGTTATCTGCTATGCATAAAGAATTGACTCTACTAAGGGAAGAATTAGCTGTAATTAATTACACCTCTTCTAGGGTACAAACTGAACAAAATCCACCACCGCTCTCACAAAGAATCAAACAGCCCAGGAACAAATGGATCACAGTGAGCTTTGGTAGGTTGTGACCTGTAAAGTATAGACACCCTATACATCAAGAGATATCCCTGAATAATGAAAGTGCCCAATTTGTGGAAACTGAAGTGCCCTTAAATGAAAGACTCAATGCGAAATCTACTGATAATGCACCAAATAGGAAAACAAATATCACAAAATAGAAAACTACTACTACTTGGAGATTCCATCAGAGGCACCAACTTGGGAACACAGTTCAAAGGAGAAAAGATGATCAAATGCCTCCCACGCTCTTCAGCCAGCAGGAATATGAACCAAATTATTGGTAGAGTTAGTGCAGAAAGTGAGCACTCCAAAACTGATGTTGTCATCTACTTGGGTACAATTGACCTGGCCAGAAACAGTGCCTCTGCAGTTCAAAGGGACTTCCAGACTCTGGGAGAGAAACTCTAGCCCATTTAAGCTAGGGAAAGGGGGTGACCGATGGAGAAGAACAAGTTCAGGACATCACTTCCAGCAAAAGCAATATGTCATTGGAAACTGCCACACGTTTAAACCACACATCAATGGGAAATGAAAAAGGGTGTGTAGAACAAAATCCATGTAAAACATGGGCAAGCCAGTCAAAAAATGCTGGAAAGGAATGAGCACAAATGCTCAAAGCCTAGCCAACAAAGTTCCTGAGTTGGAAGCCTTAATGGTGGAAATGGACTTAGACATTGTGGTCATTACAGAAACATAGTTTATCAAGTCACATGAATGGGATATAGCCATAGCTGGCTATAATCTATTTAGAAGAGATAGAGAGGTACAAAAAGAGGAGGAGTAACCCTATATGTCAAAAGCAATATTAAAACTGCTGAAATGCAGGGGTCATGGGGAAAAGAAGAAGCGCTGTGGATTGTGTTGGAACGAGGAGATGGCACTGTCATCCATACTGGTGTAGTCAATGGGCCTCTACCTCAAACAAAAGAAATGGATAGCAAATTGATTGTTGATATTGCAAAGATAGCCATGAAGGGGGTAGTGATCATATTGGGTAAGAACATAAGATATGCCATACTGGGTCAGACCAAGGTCCATCGAGCCCAGTATCCTGTTTCCAATGTCCAATCTAGGTCATACGTACCTAGCAGTTTCCCCAAAAGAAACAGGCTCCACAATGCTTGTACTGGGTCAAGCATTGATATCCTGGGACCCTTCTTAATAATGGTTTATGGACTTTTCCTCCAGGAACTTGTCCAAACCTTTTTTAAACCCAGCTACACTAACAGCCTTTACTACATCCTCCAGTAACAAATTCCAGAGTTTGCTTACACGTTGAGTGAAAAAATATTTTCTTTTATTAGTCTTAAATAGTTTACCCTGTAGCTTTATTGCATGTCCCCTAGTCTTTCTATATTCTGATAACATAAACAATCGATCTACGTTTACCCGTTCCACTCCGTTCATTAATTTATAGACTTCTATCATATCTCCCCTCAGCTGTCTCTTTTCCAGGTTAAAGAGCCCTAACCTTTTTAGCCTTTCTTCATAGGAGTATCCTTCCATCCCCTTTACCATTTTGGTGGCTCTTCTCTGAACCTTTTCTAATAACGCTATATCCTTTTTAAGATACGGCGACCAGAATTGCACACAATATTCAAGGTGCGGTCTCACCATGGAACGATATAGAGGCATTATAATATCTTTTGTTTTATTTTCCATTTCTTTCCTTATGATATCTAGCATTCTATTTGCTCTCTTGGCCGCCGCTGCACACTGGGCTGATGTTTTTTTTTTTCTCAAGTTTAAAGTTCATTTATTAAGAAAACTTCAAAGAAAAATACAGATATTACTGTTCCACCAATATTATGGTAATATGGTAAAAGCAGTATATACAAAATCAGAACTCTTCGCCACCTGAGACAACTACTGGAACCCGGAGATTTTCGAACAGTATACCAAGCCCTAGATACTCCGCACTTTGATTATGCGAACTCCATATTACACGGCCTTCAAAAAGCCACAATAAACCCACTCCAACTTGCCATGAATGTTGCCGCCAGAATCCTTCATGGTGCATCAAGGAGGGAACATATTACACCAATACTAAAGAACCTGCACTGGCTTCCAATCAAAAGCAGGATCACGTTCAAGGTGATGTCCTTGACATTCAAGGCCATAAACAACTGCTCCTCTGCATCAGTCAGCAACCTCATTCAGATGACACCATCCAACAGAGCAAGAAGATCAGCCACTATAAATACTTTGACCCTACCAAATCAGCTCACAAAATGCTCACAAGCAGCCAGGTCCAGAGCATTTTCGATTTACACACCTACCTGCCTGGAATGCACTACCACCAGCTATTAGGGCTATGAATGACTTCTTACAATTTAGGAAGGCACTCAAGCATCACCTCTTCCTACAATACTTCACTGATCAGGAGCACTATCCACAGCAAACCACTCCCGATGCCTTATATAGGCAACCCACGAATAACAACCACACAAGTTCGAAACCTAACCTTCCAAATTCAGATCCCCCAGACCTGGATCACCCTGACAAATAACGTCTCTTCACACTACTGTCAGTTAATACGCTATCGAGACAACAGCTACACGCCGTTGATACTCGTGAGCATATGTTGTACTACCTGTATATATCTGTATATAGTTACCCTGTCCTTTTCTAACCGTATCTAGTTACACTGCTTAACTACATTTAAGTTACATTGTTATAGCTGTACTTTTGATAACTGTTATTCTGCACTGAACAGTTTTGTTCAATGCAAACCGCGCTGATGCTGAAGAGCGCAGTATATAAGAAAAATAAATAAATAAATAAATAAAATTATCACATAAAGTACAAAGGAAAAACAAACAGAATATCCATAATAAAGTCCACATCAAGAGAAGCGTGCAAGTGAAAAGAGGATGCTGACTCAATCAATTACAAACTCTTTTTGCTATCTACTACCGAAATTAACACAACAGTTTAACAAACAGTTTAAGAAACCAGCGGACTATTAGATAGGAGAAAAGACTCCAAAGCCGATGACTCCAGAAAAACATACTTGGTGCCCTGAAAGGTAACTAAACACTTACAAGGAAATTTGAGGAAAAATGTGGCACCAAGAGCTAAGACGCGTGGCTTCAACGCTAAAAAAGCCTTACGTCGTAGCTGAGTTTTCCTGGAGACATCGGGAAAAATACTAACCTTCTCTCCACAAAAAATCGATGCCTTATTTAAAAAATATAAACGCATCACAGTATTTTTATCAACTTCCAAGGCGGAAGACACCAGAAGGGTAGCTCGAGTGGAAATTATATCTTGAGAAGACTCAATAAATTCTGAAATATTCAGACACTCCTGAGATCTAATCGGGGCTAAATCCGCAGGACCTCCCGCCTCAGAAGTCCCTTTAGAAGGAATATAAAACACTTTAGCCACAGACGGCTTATTATCCTCTCAATATCCCAAAATATCTATCAGATACTTATCTAACAAAATCTGAGGAGATAAGAACCGGATGCGAGGAAAATTTATACAACGCAAATTCAGAGCACGCAGACTATTCTCCAATAACTCATGCTGAGTATGGAGAATAAGACTGTCTTTCATAAAAGATAACAAAGAATTTTGTAATGCAATACACTGAGCTTCCAACTTCTGGCATCTATCCCCCAGAACATCAATCTGAGAATCATGTTGAGTGAATTTAGCTACAGAGTCTCTAGTAAAGTCCGACATTTGTGAAACGATGGAATTCAATGAAGACTCTATCCTAGTCAAAATAGACCAGACATCCGAAAGGAAAACATCCTGTGGGTTCGCTGGCAAGGAAGAAACACCGTCCCATTGCGCCAATGCAGGACTCTCAGGAACCGACAGGATCTGGGGTAAAGGAACTCTCCCGGCAACCAATGCAGACCCAGAGGCAGAAAAGGCAGATGTTAAGTCCGATTGCAAAGGCGCAGCCCTCCTCACTGGAGAGGATGTTACAGGACCAGCACTTAAAACAGCAGCAGAGGGGGAAGAGATACTAATCCCCGAAAACAAAGAGGAGTCATTACCAAGGGGCTGAGTCAGGATTGCAGCGACAGCCTCTCCCTCCTTACTATTCAAAGGCACAAGATGACGATCCATAGGGCCAGACGTTTTAACAGCTTTAGTAGGATTTTCAGTACTCACATTTAGAGGTTGTTTCCTCCGTCTACCCATTCTGCACAGCCACAAGCCAGCTCCGGAGCTCCTCGAGCGCCCAAGGAGCGCATAAGGAGCAAGCCCCTTAATAACGCGCCCCTTTAAAATGCGACTGCTTCCGCAAACCACTTAGCGATCAAGCTTTAAACCCCCTTTGATGAAATCAGGGGTAGGCGCCGACAAGATGGACCGTGCACTCCAACGCCGTCAGGAAGAAACACAAGCGGGGCACAGTGGTGAGCAGCAGCCTCCTCTCCTCACATGCTCCCACTGAAAACAGCAAGCCTCCGGGCTTTAAACCCCCTTTGATGACGTCAGGGGTAGGCGCCACGAAGATGGACCAAGCACTCCAATGCCATCAGGAAGAAACACAAGCAGGGCACAGTGGTGAGCAGCAGCCTCCTCTACTCACACGCTCCACAGGGCTGATGGTTTTAACATGTTATCCACAATGACGTCTAAATCTTTTTCCTGGGTGGTGGTTCCTAATGTGGAACCTGGCATCATGTAACCATAGTTTGGGTTGTTCTTCCCTAGGTGCATAACTTTGCACTTGTCCACATTAAATTTCATCTGCCATTTTGATGCCCAGTCTTCCAATTTATCAAGATCCTCTAGCAATTTTTCACAATCCTCTTAGGTTTTAACAACTTTAAATAGTTTTGTGTCATCTGCAAATTTGATAACCTCACTCGTTATTCCTTTTTCCGGGTCATTTATGAATATGTCAAAAAGCGGCCGACCCAGCACAGATCCCTGGGGTACACCACTATTCACCTTTCTCCATTGGGAAAATTGGCCATTTAGCCCTACCCTCTGCTTTCTAACCATTTCCTGATCCACAATAGTACACTGCCTCTTATCCCATGACTCTTTAGTTTTGCCAAAAGTCTCTGATGAGGGACCTTGTCAAAGTCTTTCTGAAAGTCCAGATACACTATATCAACCGACTCACCTTTGTCCACCTGTTTATTCACACCTTCAAAAAAACATAACAGATTAGTAAGACAAAATCTTCCTTGTCTAAAGCCATGTTGGCTGTCTCCCATTAGGCCATGACTATCTACATGCTGAGTAATTTTGTTCTTTTATGATGGTTTCTACCATTTTTCACGGTACTGATGTCAGGCTCACGGGTCTGTAGTTTCCCGGATCACCCCTGGAACCCTTTTTAAAAATTAGTGTTACATTGGCGATCCTCCAATCTTCAGGTATTAGAGATGATTTTAATGAAAATTCACAGATTACTAATAGCAGGTCTGCAACTCATATTTCAGTTCTTTCAACACCCTTGGATATATACCATCCAGCCCAGGTGATTTGCTATTCTTCAGTTTATCTAATAGTTGAAATACATCTTCCCGATGAATCGATATTTCCTTCAATTCTTCCGCACCTTTAAATACCACTTCAGTTATGGATAACATCCCTACATCTTCCTCAGTAAAGACCGAAGCAAAGAATTCATTCACTCTCTCCGCTATCACCTTGTCGCCTCTTAGTGCCCCTTTAACCCCTCTATCATCTAATGGACCAACTGACTCTCTCACAGGTTTTTTTGCTACGAATGTACTTGAAAAAATCTTTATTTCGCGTTTTTGCTTCCGCAGCAAGCTTCTTCTTAAATTCTCCCTTTGCCTGCTTTATCAATGCCTTGCATTTGACTTGCCAGTGCTTGTGCTGTTTGCAGGTTTTGTCGTTTGGCTCTTTTTTCCATTTCCTGAAAGATGCTTTTTTGGCAACAACAGCCTCTCTGACCTCCCCTTTTAAGCCATGCTGGCAGTTTTTTGGACTTCCTTCCACTTTTCTTAAAGCGTGGAATACAGCTGGTCTGGGCTTCCAAGATAGTATTTTTCAACAACACCCAAGCTTGATGTAAGTCTTTAACCTTTGCAACTGCTCCTTTTAGCTTTTTCTTAACTATTTTCCTCATTTTATCATAGTCTCCCTTTCGAAAGTTAAAAGGTAGTACTGTGGATTTCCTTACTATTCCTCCTCTACTAATTAAATCAAACACAATCATGCTATGATCACTATTGCCAAGTGGCTCTAACACCCTTATCTCTTGCACAAGATCTGGTGTTCCACTAAGGACTAGGTCCAATATGGCTTCCCCCTCTGGTCGGTTCATTAACCAGCTGCTTCAAGAAGCAGTCATTTATTTCATCAAGGAACGTTATCTCCCTAGCAAGTCCTGCCACGACACTGACCCAGTCGATACCGGGGTAATTGAAATCACCCAGTATTATTACTGCACTGTAACTTTTGTTAGCTTCCTTCATTTCTTTGAGCAGTTCATCATCCATTTGTTCATTCTGGCCAGGCAGTCGATAGTACACCCCCACTGCCATCGCCTTCCCCTTTTTACATGGAATTTCAATCCATAGAGATTCTACAGCAAATTTTGTTCCTGCAAAACATTAATCCTTTCTGACTCAATGCCCTTTCTAAAATAGAGCGAAACCCCTTCACCAATTTGATCAGCTCTATCATTACGATATAGTTTGTACCCAGGTATCACAGTGTCCCATTGGTTGTCCTCCTTCCACCATGTCTCTGATATTTCAGTCATATCTAACCTCTCATTTAGTGCTATATATTCTAACTCTCGCATCTTATTTTTTAGACTTCTAGCATTTGCATACAAGCATTTTAGAGACTGTATTTTATTCACATTAATCTGGCTATTGGTAGACATGGGTAATTTGGGATCTTTAAAATGTGTCTGCTCCATACTCGAGGGCATTTGGGCTACTTTACTCTTTTTTGGAACCTCTCTGATTTTGGTAGTATCCTTCAAGGATACATTCTTCCGAACCATGCGCTCTTGGGTGACTGTCGGCTTCCCCCTATTATCTAGTTTAAAAGATGCTCTATCTCCTTTTTAAAGGTTAATGCCAGCAGCCTGGTTCTATTCCGGTTAAGGTGAAGCCCATCCATTCGGAAGAGCCCCTCCTTTCCCCAGACTGTTCCCCAGTTCCTAACAAATCCAAAACCTTCATCTCTGCACCATTGTCTAATCCATGCATTGAGACTCCGGAGCTCTGCCTGCCTTTTGGGTCCTGCGCGTGGAATGGGATGCATTTTGGAGAAGGCTACCCTGGAAGTTCTGGATTTCAATTTCCTACCTAAAAGCCTAAATTTAGCCTCCAGAACCTCCCTACCACATTTTCCTATGCCATTGGTACCAACATGTATCAAGACAGCAGACTCCTCCCCAGAACTATCTAAGACCTTATCAAGGTGGCATGTGAGGTCCGCTACTTTCGCACCAGGCAGACATGTTACCAGGCGATCCTCACGTCCACCAGCCACCCAGCTATCTACATGCCTAATGATCGAATCACCAACTATAACGGCTGTCTTAAACCTTCCCTCATGGGTACATGGCCCTGGAGAAACTTCCTCAGTGCGAGAGGGTTTTACATCTCTTGGAGGACAGGTCCTAGATACAGGATCACTTCCTGCCACACCAGAGTGATGCTCTCCTGTCAGGAGACCTCTCTCCTCCATGGAAACAAGGATGCTGACAGACTGGAGGTGGGACTTCAGGACTATATCCCTGTAGTTCTCGTCTATGTATCTCTCTGTCTTTCTTATGTTTTCCAAGCCTGCTACTGTAGCCTCTAGAGAACGGACTCGTTCCCTGAGAGCAAAGAGCTCCTTGCACCTAGTGCACACGTAAAACCTCTCACCAACTGGGAGAAAATCATACATGTGACACTCAATGCAAAAGATTGGAAAGCCCCCATCTTGTTGCTGGACTGCGGTCTGCATCTTAGTTTTAAGCTTGTATTTAGATCTTTAAGTTCTTTACTTACTAAGGGTTGCTATGGATATTTATACTAATAAAACTGTACCTAATACGTTTAATATACCTTGTTCACCTGAAGCTTAATTAATCTCAGGCCCTTAGTGTATGACTGATTTGGATAACGAGCTTCACCTGAGAGCACCTCCTTTCCTTTAAGATGTGTAAGTACCTATAAAGCTACGATTATCCCAGGGGTGGGTGGTTGTTGGGGAGTGAGGGAGGGAAATAACACTTATTAAAAGAGGGCTGTTACACAGTACCCTGTCCTGTGCTTCTGAGGTAAGCTGTGACCAACTTCCTGGGTGATTAACAGTCCTTGCTTTGATAGAAGGAGTCTTTCAAAATGGCCTTTTGACATGCCACCTGGTGTTAACAACTATTGAAAACGTCTCGCAGGTCTCTTGCCCCCTAGATAGAAGGCCTCTTTGTAAAGGTCTCTAGAAGACTTTATTTGTTTCTCACAGAGTACTGACGCTGTTTTGCCTTTTATGCTAAGTTAGATTCTGATTTGATTTAAATTACAGCTCTTTGCTGCTGCTAGGCTCTGGTTTATTATCAAATTTAAACTACAAGCTCTCTGCTGGGTTCTAAATGTAACCAGAAAGCTCTCTTCTGTGTTTAAATTTAAACTAAAAGTACTTTGCTGATACTAGGCTCTCAGTGACTATTAAATTTAAATGACAAGCTCTCTGCTGGGGTCCAAATTTAACCAGAAAGCTCTCTTCTGTGTTTTAAATTTAAACTAAAAGTACTTCGGTGATACTAGGCCCCGAGTGACTATTAAATTTAAACAACAAGCTCTCTGCTGGGTTCCAAATTTAACCAGAAAGCTCTCTTCTGTGTTTTAAATTTAAACTAAAAGTACTTTGCTGATACTAGGCCCTGAGTGACTATTAAATTTAAACTACAAGCTCTCTGCTGGGTATGAAATGTAACCAGAAGTTCTCTTCTGTGTTTAAAATTTAAACTTAAACTGCTGCTACTAGGCCCTGACTGATTTAACAAAAAACACTGGTTTCACAGATTAATTACACAGGTACACTAAAAAAAATTTTTTTTAAACTGCCTCTAATGTTTCGATTGATTTTTACGTTTTTTGGTGCGCTGAATCCAAATCTGGTAACCAGTTTGCTCCATCACGTACAGATTTTTTGCTACATTGGGTTAGCAGTTTGAGGTGAACGTTTCAGATTGAGTGCGATCGAGATAAAAGTTTCTTGGATGAATTCTTTATACTAATTGTTTAGTAGTTATTCAAATAAGAATAAAGAAAATTGTAACAAGGCAGCACATAAGAATAGAGTAATGTCAACAAAACACACTGTGATGGTAGCAAAATTGTCTGCACTTAAAACAGCCACATACATGTGCACAAACATTGAGAATATAAGAGCGAGGTTAGACACAAAGCAAAGCAAAGAAATGTGCAAAAAATGTTGTACAGGTATGTATGTAAGAATAGAAAACGCAAACCGCACCATTGCAATACATGAAGACAAACACCCGATGGTGTGAAAATAAAATTCTAATAAATGAGATCCGACACTGTGGTAATAACTAGCAAATTTTTATTTCAAAGTTTAGTAAAAACACGATATTTGTCAACACAGTTTAGATTTTAAAGTCATTCTTGGGTCAATCAATCTCCTGGTGGGCCCGTTTCTTCTTCCCCCGAATGCTTCTCTTGGTGCGCTGCTTGGCGTATTTTTCATCTGGGGTTTCCCGCAGCAGCAACCAGCAGAAATCAGCCATCATAGTGGTGTTCCATCTTCCTTGGTACCTTCTCTCTGTGTCCTTGATGTCCTGGTGAAACCTTTCACCTTGTTCTTCACTGTACGCCCCCAGGTTTTCAGGAAAGTAGTTCACATGGGAGTGCAAGAAATGGACTTTCAGGCTCATGTTACAGCCTTGTTCTTTGAAGGCATTGAGCATCCTGGCAACAATATCCTTATAGTTCTCATCCCGCCTGTTCCCCAAGAATTTGAGAACAACATCCTTGAAGGAATCCCAGGCTTCTTTTTCCTTCTCAGACATCGTTTCAGCGAATGCTCCATCTGAAATGAGTTTCCTTATATCAGGGCCAACAAACACTCCTTCCTTTAGCTTTGCTTCAGAAAGTCGGGGGAACTTTGAGCAAAGGTACCGAAAGCACTCACCATTTTTTGGAAGGGACTTGATGAATTGCTTAATGAGACCCAACTTAATGTGGAGAGGTGGTAATAGAATTTTATCACGAGGTACCAAGCTCTCATGAAGAACATTTTTCTCACCGGGTCTCAAATACTCCCGAATTGGCCAGTCTTTTTTTCCCCCAGTGTAGGTCGCGGGCCCGGCTATCCCACAAGCAAAGGAAGCAGGGATATTTGGTGAAACCGGATTGCTGCCCTAATAGCATGGATAGAATTTTAAAGTCTCCACAAATCATCCACTTATGCTCATCATAACGAATCTTCTGAAGAATCAGGGCCAAATTCTCGTATTTTTCTTGGAGAATAACAGAGTGAGCAATAGGAACTGAAGCGAATGTGTTGCCATTATGAAGAAGAACACCTTTTATGGTGTCTTTTGACGAATCAATGAACAGCCGCCATTCAGCAGGATCATACTTGAGTTTAAACTTTTCCATCACTCCGTATATATCTTTGCAAAATACCAAATCTTCCTCTTTGCTGAAATACTTCAAAAATTGTGTCTCGCAGTTGCGGTACCAATAAAAAGTTGTTCCTGGTGACAATAGATTTTTCTGTTTAAGCCGAGAACCTAGCAGTTGGGCAGCATCTTTTGGGAGTCCTAAATCCCCGACTGAATCATTCAATTCAGCTTGAGAGAAAAGTTCAGGTTTCGGATCTGGTTCAGTTTCAAACTCGGAAGTACTGGACTCATCGGGAAATGCCATCTGATGAGTCTCATCATGATCAGAACCGTCCACATAAATATGATCCAAAGATTTTGGTGGTTCAGGCACAGGTACTTCGTTGCTATGAGGCATAGGCCTAATTGCTGAGGGAAGGTTGGGGTAACTTATTACGTTCTTATTTTTTAAGTTGTATCCCTTCACAATGCAAGAGCAAAAATAGCAGTCACTGCTGTGGTCTCTTTGTTCACGCCACATCATAGGTATTCCGAAACAAAATGCTTGTTTTTTACCTTTCATCCATAAGCGTAGATCTTCCTCACATGTCTTGCACACTTTGTGAGGAGCCCACGGTTTGTCTTGATCGCCTAACTTCAAACCGAAATAGGCGAAATATACTTTTTTAATAAATGCAGAAATGTTCCTCTGCTGCTTTTTCACGGTATATTCCCCACAAATAAAACAAAAACTGTCCGGAGAGTTGACGCAACCTCTGGCTCTGTGAGCCATCACAAATACACAGCACTGCAAACTACAACTGTAGTGAACCACTTCGGAATAAAGCTGGATTACGACTGAGCAAACAAAAGGTAATAATGAACTTGCAAGAAACTTAAATTTGACAGGAACGTTCATGTCGCAACCACCGTGTTTGAGCGAGCGAACGAGGCGAGGCGAACAGGAAAGAACATGCGCCAGCGCGAGTACTGGATTTAGCCCCCCGCCTCCCAATTGTCCTGTTAATGTATAAAATGAATACAAAACACTCTAAAATATCATGAGGGAGTGTTTCTAGTTAGTTAACCATTACAACCTCTATTTTGGGCCAAGAAAATAAACTGCAGTCGGCTAAAAAGAAATTATGTGATCATTCCTTATATGGGTAAGAAATCTAATTTTGCAAGAAAACGTGACGTGATGGAACATTTTGGCTATTTTTCCTGGATTCAGCACCCCAAAATCTATAGGAATCAGTTGCAAAACTGGAGGCAGTTTTTTGGTAGTGTACCTTTGTTATCATTAATACAAAGAAGTCCTTTCATAAAATTCCAAGAAGTATATACTCACAATTGCAGATCTCTCTCCAGAGGTAGCAGTCCCTTTTTCTAGTCCTTCAAGACTTTAATCTACTCAGTGTGGATTGGTGTATTCCTTCTGCAAATCTGGAAAGAAGTAAAAAATTGTGGATGCCTTCCATGATGCATTACTTAGACAAATGGTGATGGAACTGACAAGGGAGAGCTCGGTGCTGGATTTAGTGCTCACCAATGGAGAAAGAGTGTTGAATATCCGGGAGGGTGCCCATGTGAGCAGCAGCTATCATTACACAATGTGGTTTGATATTAAAGCCAAGGTTGAATCCAATCACAGCAAGCTCAAAGTCCTTTACTTTAAAAACACAATGGGCCAAACTAAAGGAGGCAATAAAAGGGGCAACAGATACATATGTAAGAAAACCAAGAGGAAAAGGAAATCTATTTTGTTCTCCAAAGAAGTGGCTGCACAAATAAAGGCAAAAACCCACAACTTTCACAAAATTCAAAAGTTCACAAATAGAGGAACACAGAAAAAATACAGGATCAAACTAAAAGAATCAAAAAGAGGAATAAGGATTTCAAAATCAAAGGCAGAAGAAAATATGGCTAAAGATGTGAAGTGTGGAGACAAAACATTTTTCAGGTATATTTCAGAGAGGAGGAAAATCAGACGTGGAATTGCAGGAGTCAAAAGTGCTGAGAACGGATTTGTGGAAAGTGACATTGAAAAACAAAAATGCTTAACAAATACTTCTGCTCTGTTTTTAATAGAGAAAATCCTGGAGAAGGATCACCTGTGACTGACAAATATACAAATGGGAATGGAGTAGATACCACACCATTCACAGAAGTTGATGTGTTAGAGTAGCTTGCAAAACTGAAAGTGGCCAAGGCCATGGGACCGGATGAATACATCCCAGGATACTGAAAGAACTCAGAGAGATTCTTGCAGGGCCATTATAGGATGCTTTTAATAGATCCTTGGAGACAGGAGAAGTTCCACAGGACTGGAGAAGGGCTGATGTGGTCCCTCTTCACAAACGTGGCAGTAGGTAAGAAGTGACAAACTACAGGCCAGTAAACCTTACCTCAGTGGCAGGAGAAGTAATGGAGGCACTCCTGAAAAAGCGAATAGTGGACTTCCTCGAAGCCAAGAGGTTGCATGATCCAAGGTAACATGGTTTTACCAAAGGACGATCTTGCCAAACAAATCTGATTGAGTTCTGTGACTGGGTGACCAGAGAACTACATCAAGGGCATGCGATGAATGTGATATACCTAGATTTCAGCAAAGCCTTTGATACTGTTCCTCATAGGAGGCTTATCAATAAACTCAACAGTTTGAGGATGGGTCCCAAGGTAGTGAACTGGATCAGAAATTGGTTGATTGACAGATGACAGAAGGTGACAGTAAATGGAACTCATTCTGATGAAAGGATGGTGATTAGTGGTGTGCCCCAAGGTCCGTTCCTGAGACCTGTACTGTTCAATGTATTTGTGAGTGATATGCTGAAGGACTGAATGGAAAAGTCTGTCTTTTTGCAGATGACATGAAGATCTGCAACAGAGTGGACTCCCCTGAGGGAGTGGATAACATGAGGAAAGATCTACAAAAGCTGGAAGAATGGTCTAATGCTTGGCAGTTAAGATTTAATGTGAAGAAGTGCAGTGTCATGCACTTGGGAAGCAGTAATCCAAGGGGATTGTATGCAATAGGGGGCAAGAGGTCAGTGTGCACTGACCGGGAAAAAGGCCTCTGAGTGATTGTTTCTGAGGATCTCAAGCTGGCGAAACAGTGTGACAAGGCAGTGGCAAAAGCCAGAAGGATGCTGGGTTGTATACAGAGATGAATTA
The DNA here is from genome assembly GCA_033557465.1 of Ichthyophis bannanicus. Classification (NCBI taxonomy): domain Eukaryota; kingdom Metazoa; phylum Chordata; class Amphibia; order Gymnophiona; family Ichthyophiidae; genus Ichthyophis; species Ichthyophis bannanicus. The sequence goes on along the minus strand of CM066031.1, from coordinate 323,801,987 downwards.
CCAGCAGAAAGGAAGAGGTACTAATGCCACTGTAAAAGTCACTGATGAGGCCTCACTTGGAATATTTTGTTCCGTTTTGGAGACCATATCTCGCAAAGGACATAAAAAGGCTGGAAACAGTTCAGAGGAAGGCGACCAAACTTATTTGGAGCCTGCGTCATAAGACTTATGAGAAGAGACTTGAAGTAAATATGTGCATTCTGGAGGAGAGGAGGGACAGGGGAGATATGATTCAGACCTTTAAATACTTAGAGTATTAATGAACAAACAAACTTCTTCCAAAGACGGGGAAGCTGTAAAACTAGAGAGTGGTGGATGCTTGGAATGCTCGCCCAGTGGAAGTGATGGGCAAATACAGTGACAGAATTCAAAGTGGCATGGGACAGACACAGTGAATACCTTTATAGCAACAGGATAAAATAAACATAACTATCTCTTTATATCTCAGCAAATAGAGATGACCTACATGGAGCGATGGGTACACCCCTAAACAAAGGCATGGGGAGGGATGACCTGCACGGAGCGGCAGGTGTACCTACTCTTGCAGCCTTGCTGGGCAGACTAGATGGACCACACTGGTCTTTATCAGCCATCATATACTATGTTGTTATGTTACTAAGTATGTTCTAAGATGGTATAAAGGCAGGTAGAAAGACATATATGACAGTAGAAGACATCATAAGTTATGCTTTCATTGGTAATCTCTGAAACAGTCTGTACAATGCTAAGTACGGACCAGAAAAATTCTGAAGAGGTTCTCCATAGTGAAATGTCAAAACATATCCCCGTCACTAATAAGGGACCCTCAGAATGGGAGCATTCAGCACTGCAAACAGCACTAATACATGCACTAAGGCACCATCATCACTCTCTACAAAGATGCACGTTTTTAGAGACCAATGATGGTGCCACACTCAAACCGGACACACACACACGGACGCACACACTCTCACTTGCAGTCAGAAATAACATACCTCTGCCAAAACCATGCCCTTCACCTATAAACAACTGCTGTGAAGACATAACAGAATGGCATCTTAGGACACCACATCTGATCTGCATTTCTCAGCCAAACACGATTCTGCTCCATACTTCCTCACATACCATCCTTATATCTACATTCCCATTTTTCTGAACACTGGAATTATTAGGGAAGCCGAGAATAGCCCCTTTAGCACAAACAGCAAATATCAGCATAGCAAGAATAAAGACTATTGCAATGTTTTATATTTCTTTAGGGGTGCTTTTTTATTGTTTCTTAACCTTACAAATGTCCCTCACCAGTTCAATACAGACATGTCACAGCCATTCATCTCTATGGGACACGTTGAAAATCAGAGCAAAAATTTTCTAAGTCCTGGCCTTATTCCACATTGCTGCTGGTATAACGTAGGTGTCTGTGGGAAACACTCAGGGGAACAAACGGAGCAAGAGAATATAGTAGGTTTGGAACGGACTGCTTTATTGATGATGGTCCCTACGCGTTTCAGCTTGCGCCTTCCTCGGGGGACATACAGCTACCATAGGGTTAAACAAACAGTGTTAAAATAAAATATGTCAATAAGTAAACAACATTTAAAAAACAGTTTTTCATGTACTAATTCTACTTCATCATTATTTTTAACATTGTATTTTACTTTATCAATTATTTATATATATATATTATTACATTTACATACATATGTACATGTATGCATAGTTTTTCATGTATTAATTCCACTTCATCATTATTTTTAACATTGTATTTTAATTATTTATTTATATTTTTGTTTTATTTTTATTTCTATACTCATATTCGTTAGCTATTTATTAAGAGTATTTTAGCCCTTGTACTTTTATTATTATTTTTATTTTAATTTATGTTCGTTTTAACATGCGATCATACACGTTTTTCTTTTTATAGCTATTATATAGTGCTACGAACAAACTGTCTTTAAGAGACAAATTCATCAGATACGGTGCTATCAATACATAGTGCTTTGACCAAACTGTCTTTACGAGACACTCCATCTTATACTATGCTGGTATGTTTCATATCATTATTTTTACATAATTTATTTACCTATCTATTTAATGTAGATGAATTTATATAATCAATCACCACTTTTATATAATTCTTTTGCTTATTTAATCAATCAATTTAGTAATTTTTCACCTTTTTACTTGTATTTTTAATTTTTAATTTTTATTATTATTATTATTATTATTTTTATTTTATATTTATTTTTATTCATATATATTTACATATATATATTTCTATATATCGTTTGACCTATTCATCTCATCTGTGTCTATCCATTTGGAATTATCATTGCTTACTTCTAATTAACACTCTAGTTTTTTGTCTCGGCCCTTGTTTTGTTTAATTTTATTGATTCCATTGTTTTCCAGATTGTCCTTTGGGTTTTGAGTACATTTTTACATATATTATCTGTTTGAAAACATTGTGTTTAGTTTAATTTAATTTATTTATTCTATAGTTTTTAAATTTATTTATTGTATTGTTTTCACATATTTATTGACCATATTCTGTATATCATATTATTTATTTGTTTTTTAAATGTTGTTTACTTATTGACATATTTTATTTTAACACTGTTTGTTTAACCCTATGGTAGCTGTATGTCCCCCGAGGAAGGCGCAAGCCGAAACGCGTAGGGACCATCATCAATAAAGCAGTCCGTTCCAAACCTACTATATTCTCTTGCTCCGTTTGTTCCCCTGTCTTCCTGCAAGAGTTACGCTCCTCCTTCTGCTCTCTGTGGGAAACACTCAGGACATAAATGGGCCTTTACTGAATATGCTTTCTATGTCTCCATGGCTTGCCATGTCCCTGTTCTGTCCCCTCCCACCCACATTCTTAAATCCCCATGCTAGCACCATGTAGATGCAGGGCCTCATGCTTTCAGAATATGGTTCTAGCCATTTTAGCAAGAAAAACATCTATCCCGCATGTCTAACTGGCTTATTCATGTTCTGGAATGACCTCCTTACTGAACAAGAGAGCGCAGAACATCAGACTGCTTTTTGATCCTGACGTTCCTCACTCTCTTGTTCACTACTTATGTTGCTTGTTCACTACTTATGTATCTTACAATGTTATAGTCCGCAGTTTTGTGATTTTTTTCATCTTGATTACATTTTAGGTTAAGATGAGCAGGGACTATGGGGTCTGTTTACTGAGCAGTGCTAGTGGCTTTCGTGCAAAATCATAGCCGCGGCCCCTTTTTATTCAAAGGGGCCGCGGCTCCGATTTCTTCTCTGAAAGCCTTTATATCAGTGCAAGCCCTATGCTTTGTGGGTTGAGACAGGCTGTAAGGAAAAATTATCTACAGATAGGAACATTCGTAGAGGTGGTGCTTTCATGGCTATATCATAAAATATGCTGAGAGGGTAATTCATGTGGGTGTCCTGTAGATGTACTGTACTTATTTGTATCCTGCTCCATTTTAGCCTGAGCCTCTCCAAGCCAGGCAGCAGGATAATAAGATGCAGTCATAAGCAACAGGCTCACTTCTTCTGATCTTCTGTTTATCTCTATATATTTAGAGAGCGAGAAAGAGATTTCCCAACTTTATTTATTTATTTTATTTATTTGCATTTCTTATATACCGCACTATTTGCGATCAGCGCGGTTTACATAGAACAAACAGTATCCGACAATATACAAAAGTCAGGTCATTACATTGAACTTACTTATGGAATGTGGCATTCCGACACTTGGTAGCTCCTCTCCACCCTGTCCTTACTTTCAGGGAGCCCATTGAAAAGGTCCAACAGTAGGACTTCCCAGGGGATCCCTATCTAGCCTTTCATCACAATTTTCCTACACTTAGTAAAATCCCTGGATAGGTATTCAGTGCTGCAAGACACTCCTCATGCCCTTTCAGGCTGCCATGATCCTAATTTGGCCATGACCAAGGCATTAAGTTTTAACTAAGTCCATAATAGCACAGCACTCTAGATCACAGTAAATAGCCCTAACTTTTCAGTTACTATCTTCCCCTCTGCCCAATCTATGGCTATGATGTAGCTCTTGAATTCACCCATTTGTAGACATCTCTTTGGAGTAGGATGTGCATTGATTGAGGAGCTGGATCAGTCATGCTCAGGCCCTTACTTTGGACTTCTTCAGGAATTTTTCACGCTCATGTAGTCACATCATGTACTTGGTGCAAATGTAATTAATTAGTGCAAATAACAGATGACTTTGTCACTTGCATAGTTTACTGCTTTTTAGTTCAGGATTCTGTTTGAGTCAGTACAAAGTCATGATACACTATTTGGGAGTATTTTTTAAAGCATTTTTCACATATAAAACAAGTTTTGCATGCAGAAAATTTGCATTGAGGTTATATATAAATGAAAAGCAGATGAACCATTTTCAGACAAGTCCTCAGATAAGTTTTTTCATAGATTGATGAATTTTTTTTTTTGGTGGATGAGTTTTTCTGTATTTGCAATTTATGAAGACTCATTGATAATTGCATTATGAATTTTTATGAATTGATTTCATAACTATTTTTGATTAATAATCTTTTTGTAAAAAAAGGGGGCATTGGACCCATGTGGAAATTGTGGAGACTCCATACTAGGTATTGCACTGGTGTATTCCCATTCTGATGATCCTCAGATTGATAATTTATTTATAGTGTGTCACAATGTTTTTTTTTTAATGTTGAGATATTGATCTGTCTATCATTGTGAGTGATCAACTACAGCTTTTCAATTTCCTTTATAAAACAGGTATAAAAAAGGGACTTTTTGAAAATGTTTTAGATGTTTTTTATTAAAAATTCCCCAACATGTTTAATGCATGTTTATCTAATCTAATCTAATACAGATTTGTTTACTGCAAAGATCCTAATCAAAATTGTGGTTCTGTGTGGTTTTACAGCAAGAAGAATAAAACTAAAGACAAAAAAAGATGTAAATAAGATTCAAGAAATTAGATTTAAACAACCAAGTTTTCAGTTCTTTTCTAAACTGAAAAAGAGAAGAAATATGTTTTGGTTGCCTGGGTAATTCAGACCAACACCATGTTGCTACATAGGGGGCAGTGCACATAAACATGATTTTAGATAAATACCTCTGCATAGAGGAAGCAACAATGTACTCGCAGATTGTAAACATTTCGATTTACATGTTATGAATGGAAATAACAATAACTAAAAATATTCTGGAACAAAATCATTGAAAAATCTGTATAAAAGAACAAAAAAACTTAAAACTAATTTGATTGGGGACTTTAAGCCAATGTAATTTATGTAACAGAGGGGTTGCCACAATATAGCGGGAAACACTGAAAATAAGAGGTGCTGTGTTTTAGCACAATTGTAATTGTTTAATCTGATATTATTTTGTATGTATTATGTATTATACTGTATATAATACACTCTATTAAACAGAAATGTATTACCTTTACCCCATATAAAAGATATGTTTTTACTCTATAGTTACTGCCCATATAAATACTGTATATCACAGAAGTGATTATATGCTTGTTAACTAAAACAATGAATGCATTTGCTGAGATTAATGTGTCACAAGGCAAAGGTCTCAGCATACTGTAAATGTTTAATTAGAAATTGTGTCTCCAGTAGCTCACTTTTTCTTGCTTCTCTATTTAAGCTGTCAAGACATAGCACCAATTTAAGCTACAACTATTATTTATATTATTAGTGCAGAGAAAATATCTTAGTAGTGAATTAATCTTTGCACAGCAAAGGGCTCCTTTAAATAGGTTTCCGTCATGCATAGTAATGAACTAATGCTATCTCTGCAGAACAGACATCTTTAAATAACTAGTTTCAAAGTTGTTTAAATTCTTTTCCCTGGAATTTCACTTTCAGCAATGCAAGGAAAGCTGATTCCTCACTTATAGCACAGAACAAAATAAGTCTCCTTTTTATCCTTGGCTTAATAATGGGAACTCGTGAATCAACTGTGACTTTTACAAGTCTTCCCTTTGACCTTCCAGCAGATAATCATAATAATGCCAGACTGCCGAGAATCAATCAGTTTTAATAAAGGCAGCAGCCTTCAGATTAATCTCTTCTTATTAATGCTGCAAGTTAAAAAGACAAGCAGACAAACAAGAAGGCTTTCGGTGTTATTTACTCCCCTTCGAAAAAAAATGGATATCTTTCCCATGGATAACAAACAACTTTCTAATCTGGTGAAGCTTCAGAGTTTTAGCTTTCATAAAAATTAATTTAAATGAATGTGGCTATGAGGTTGGGATTGTAAAGATTAGGGAGACTCCTGTAGTTATAATTGCCTATTCAATTCATCTGCTGCACTGTCACTCAAGAGTGGCACAGCTGCATTAACGACTCTAATCATAATCTAATTCTCAGATCAAATTCCCATCTTCAGTCTATCCTTTAATAAAACTTCCATTCCCCATCTCTTAGCCTTAATTATTGCTTCCCGTCTCCCCTGACGGCCAAATTAAAAAGGTACATGCTGCAATTCTGTCATTAAAAAAAAAAAAGAAAAAAAGATACAACCATGGTAAATCCACACTAACCTTGAGAAGGTTGGATGTCTCCTGATAACCTGATTTCCCATGGATAGCATGAGCTTTAGTAGATAAGAAATACAATTTTTCATTCTATTGATTCCCCCCCCCCCCACCACACACACACATTTTTCTGTTTTGGAGATCATGCCCTTTATGCAGCTTTTCCTATTTCACTGTATTTCTTTGTGATTGTACCTCATGCAGGTGAGGCGCATATATCTGCAATAATATCTATTCAGATTCATAGAAAACAACTACACATGAATAATTATCTATTCAAATGTATAACGGGATACAAAGATTGTTCATCATTTCAGGTTTGTACATTAGTATTTGTATGTCCTCTCTTTTTTTGTTTTAATGATAATTCTTACGGTATGCTTATCTAAATACAAAATGAAGAATCCAGTGGAAAATATAATTCAAGGTACTGATCTGTGCTCACAGAAGATAAATCACTTAGATTCCTAAAAAACTATATAGATGAGATATTAGACAGTCATGTGTTCACAGTCATGCCATATTGAGACTTAACATAGTCTATCAATTTACCCCATTTTAAAGGAAAAACTGTCCTGTTTTTTTTTATTTTTTATTTTAGAATGGTAATTAAAAATATATCATAGAATGTCCAAAGATAATGTTGAATGGAGTCATTCACTGCAAGAGGCTGATATAATAAGCACGCTATGCTTTAATACAGCAGTCTATTCCTCTTTTTCGTATGTTAAATCTTATTCCCAAAGCATACACATTTTTAGCATGGGAAAATTAGCAATAAATCTACCGTGTTAAAAAGTAGCATGGTAGGCATGCAAAATGCATACAAAAGGCTGAATTTTAAATTGTTCTCAATATTAAAAAAACATGTGAAATTTTTGTACAATTATGTTGTCTTGTAGAACTCAGTCATTACTCCAGCTCAGGGGTAGAGTAAAGATTCCAGTTTGGTAGCAAATGGGTCATCTGAAAGGAAGACAGCACTTCATTTCAGATTACCCTTATCCCCAGATCTCCCTGGTGGACCAGGGGGCTCCAGACTCCCCAACCCTCTGACCCCCTATCCCACAAAAAGTCTTGGTGGACCAGTGGGACTCTGAACCTCCTTGATCCCCTCCTCTTCCTAGTCTGGAGGGTTGGAGGCAAGAGAGATGCCTACTCGCTTCCATATCTGGCACTGCCATTTTGTAGAATGGTTATGCCTGAACCCTAGAGCACATCAGGGCACACTGCTTAGAGGTAGGTCTACCAAATAATGGAAGCACTTTATTGATGGAAGGATCCCTAAGGTTCTACCTTGCTTAGATGGTAGAGACCTCTAGATGTTCTAAGAAAGTAGTGAATTGTGACCTCTTTATGCCATGTATAGTTTTCAAAACCATGGAAGGCACTCTACACTAGTGAAATAGTGATGAGAAGACACTTCACTTGGGGGGAACCTTGGACTGGTGTAAATTCACAGCCCAAAAGGCAATCTGTATTTTTGATTGGCTAAGCCACTGTGCCTTAAAGAACAGTTGGTTTGTTTGAGGAGTAACAGAACGTTGATTAGGCGTCTGAACTTCACAGGATTTAGACTCTGGTTAACTAAGCCAGAATAACACTGCTAAGTAAGATACAAAAGGTGTCAGAGGAAGGAAGAAACCTTTGAATACTGAGAAGAAAAGGGTGCCACTGATTCTGGAACAGAAGAAGGGGATGTAGTGCATGACCCTTAGAGCTGAGACAAGGAGGGCCAGGTTCTACATGAGTGCAGTGCCTTTGATCACATCTGAGTCTGTACTCCAGATCCACGAGGTAGTCATGGGGAAGAGGAGTATAGTGGTTTCAGGACTGTACCTAGCCCTGTGTGAGCAGTGCGGCTGCACAGGGCGCAAGGGCTTAAGGGGTGCATTTCAGCTGTCTGCCGTTGCCTGCTGCCGCCACTTTTTCTTCTCTCAGCGACGGCAGGCAACGGCAGACAGCCGAAATGTGCCCCTTAAGCCTTCTCGTGGCACCTCCTTAGCATGCCAGCAACTTGCACATCGGGTGCACGCCTCTTCTCTCCCACCACCATAAAGTGGCTAGATGGAGGTGCGAGGAGGGGGAGGGCGCAGCCTGATGTGCAAGTCACACAGGGCGCATTTCACGATCGGTACAGCCCTGAGTGGTTTCCATCCACAGAAGAGATTCCCAGAGGATACTTTTAAACACTGCTAACTAACTAGATTATGTTTTATTCTTTGCCACTTAGCTTTCAGTAAACTTTAGTTTCAGAACACATATTTGGACTGGTATTTTGTGGAGGCGGGTGTGAGTGGTAGAGTGGTATTGACCTAGAACTCCACATTCCAGAGAGGTACACCTTTTTGCAAACAGTGTTACCCCCTGAAGTTGTATTTCCAGTCTCCTTCACAACAAAATTCAAAGACAACGAGAGATGCCAGACTGTGAGGAACTATGTTTATTTTTCAAATTGACACCTAACAGTATATCAGGATGTACCACTAGGGGCCAGGCACCACCATTTTGCAAGATGGCAGTGGGAAGAGCAGGATGACACTGGATGGCTCCCCAGACCAAGTATGTATTATTGGTCCAGGAGGATCACATCATGGAAGCTCTCTGGTCAATGGTCCAGGTCTCGTACCTAAGAAAAATTCAGGTGATACTTTACAGTAGGTATTTGTTCCTCTCTTTATTTAGGGTGTTTATTTCCATTTGTATTATGTTCTCTATATCTCTTTCCAAATATGGACTGTCTGGTATTTTGACCATGTTGCTATTTTCTATATATTAAGCTCTCTCAATCAGTAAAATTTGGTCCTAAAAGCAGTAGGAAAGGATGATAAGATTCTACCCAAGAAGTGAATTAAAAGGAATCAGTCTTCTGCCATTGAAGTAGTTGGATAACAAAGTGGGGCATTTTGCACACAAGTGACTTTGGTTTTATCTGTGCAATTCAATCAGGCTATTCTGATTAATTAAATTAAACTGCATTGGTTTCTGAGACTTGGAACACTGGGCTTTAATGTACCCCAATTCTGCATACACAAATACCTAAATCATTATTTGATTCATAAGCTAATTTTAGGAGACATGCACATTCATATCTTCCTGTTCTCTCCTGAAAGTCCAGAATTTTTACTGATTTATTTACCGCTTCAGTACTTTTTCTTTCTAACATAGCCTTTCACCTTTTCTTGGAAAGAACATGATCTTGGGTTCAGAGCCCATTTAAGAGGTTTCCCAAGGTCTGGTACTCCAGTCTGTGAGAGGTCCTGTGCAGCAAAATACCTTTCTACTAAGGCAGTCATGTCATCATAATTGATGATACTGTCATGTCACATCTTTTCCTGCACTTGATCCTGAGTGTCCTGGCTTTGCCATTATCTCAAGGCAATCACCTCTCCTCTCTTCCACTATCCACTATTTTCTTTCCTGGGCAGAAAGTCCTTCCATCTCCTCCATTCTCTGCTGCTGCTTCCGCCTGCTCATTCTATTTGATCCAGTCTCTCCTTCCAACTCCTACAATAAAGATTCACATCCAAAACTGCCTTATGCAAGCTCTGGACCAGCAGACAATAAGTTCACTTACTCTCTAGGTCTCTCTCAAGAAGTGGGGTTGTTATTGACCAAAGGCTGAGAAAGCTAGTCATTGGCTATGATAAGATTGACAAAGGACAGCAAAATTTGTCTCACTTTGACAGACAACAAACCAACTTCCTTTTGCTATGTTGATAAAGTAGCTGAGATACATGTCTTAAAAAAATATTTCATTCTCTTTAGAGAAGCAAGTGATTGCTTACCAAAGACACTACCACCTCTAGATATTCTTCCTGGAACTTATGGACAAAAGAAGCATACACGTTCTCAGGTGTGTCCATGTAGTCTGTTGGTTCTTCGTCCCTCTGCTAGTATCCAGCACCAATCCAATTTCTAACACTTTTGCAGACCTATGCAATTCCCACCTTTGGTTTACTGGGAGCAATCTGATGTGGCTAAGGAGCAGACAATTTTCAGCTTCAGTTGCTCAAACAGCAGCTTTTGACTCTGTACCTCATTCTGCTCTTCTTGTTAGGTTAAAGATAGAGGGGTTAAATAAGTCAGTCATGCCATGGGTTCAGTCTTATCTTTCCAGCAAGAAGCAGAAAGTGTTTGTTGGGAATAGATCATCTGAATGGTTCCCTGTGAGGCGTGGGCTTCTCAGGGATCTTCACATTAGAGATCATGTGGTTCAAGTGGTAATGCCATCTGACTGGTTTGTCAGAACTCAGGATGATCTCACTTTTGGCCATTTTTCAAGTTCTCAATGCAATTTTTGTACTATGGCATTGGTCAGTGAAACTCAGATGGCTCCGTCAACTGGAATTTCTTACTCGGCGACATTGGCATACTACTTGCAACTTGGTTGTTTATTTTCTGGTGTGCCCATGTCCTCTATTATATGTAGGCAGGACAATTTGTCCTGTCAAATCACATCTGGGAGAACATAGATTGTGATTGAAGAACAAAGTTTTTACTGCACGAATAGTGACCCACTGCCTTGATAAACAACATAGTTTTGAACAATTGTGGTGACGTGCATTGATTTTGTCCCCCCCCCCACCCACGAGGGGGGATCGGGAATCCAGATTACAATTTTCGGAACAATCCTGGATTTATAGGCTAAAGACTGTTCATCCTTCTGGTTTAAACTTTGATTGGCGGAGTCTACTCCTTTTTTTATTTTTTTATATATTTAATTAAATTTTACAATAAAGAATATCACATTCCATCATGTCATACGATTACAAGAAACAAAAAAATGCATAAACAACAACATAATATTATGTTAATAGTCCACAATTCAAAAAGAAAAAGAAAAAAGAGGATTTGAGAAATACAAAAAGAAAAACACCGAAAGAGAACATTGAAGTACTAAGAAAAGCTCCACAGAAAGTAAAGGAGGATGTAAAACGAAGCCTACCTATAAAACCCACATTACTACCACATGTTTGTTTGTTTTTTATTTTATTAAACATTTTTATATACTGCCCCTTCAAATGATCAGGGGCGGTTTACAATGAACAGAACTTGTTTACAAAGAACATGGTAACCTCACAAATGCTTAGCATCTAAAAAGAAATGCAGCTGAGAAGGCTAAAAAAAATGAAAATTCTTATTCTGATACCCGAGTACACATTTGCAGGGAAATCTTAATTGAAAGCTCGCGCACATGGCTAATGCCTCAGCGCAAAATTCCAGAAATTTCTTTCTCCTAGACTGAGTCCATCTGGACACATCTGGGAAGATCTGTACCCTACCCCTCAAAAAGGAAACCATAGATTTCTTAAAATACAATCATAATAATGCTTCCTTATCCTGAAGAAATACAAATGATACCAGCAAAGTAGCCCTAGCTTCAACCGCCTTGGTAGACCACTCTAACATCTCAGATAGGTTCCCCAAGTCCAAGGAGTCAGAAGAAACCTCCACCTGGGAAGTTTCAGCTTTCTGCAAAGCATCTTTAGTAGATGTTGAGGGGAGGAAATAAATCTTTTGAAGTAGGGGGATCCCAGTTTCAGGATAGTTGAACAATTCCTTAAGGAGCCGAATAAACAGGTCCTTAGGGGAACACACTGAAACCTGTGGAAAGTTCAATAAACAAAGGGGCTTGTTTACAAAGCCGCGGTAGCGGTTTGCGATCGTAATCGGAGCCGCGGCCCCATTGATTTCAATGGGGCCGCGGCTGCGATCGCGATCGCGAACCACTACCGCGGCTTTGTAAACAAGCCCCAAAGTTTTAAACTTCTCCGTTGATTTTCCAAGTTTTCTATTTTATGCAAAAAAATTAATCTATCCTGAGTTAGGACCCCCTGTTGTTCCTGCAGATGTTGCATTTTAGCTTCGAGTCCATCCAACTGCACTTGCTGTTGATGCATCTTCTAACCTAGGATGATATGAAGCAGAAGTATGCAAAACAACAGCACAAACCTGATAAAGTGACTGCATGGAATCCCAAATGGAGTCCAGGGTCGCTTCCATAGATCTCACAAGCAGAGGAAGTTCCTGAATTACCACACTATCTCGAGTAGGGGAGGAACCCATTTCCTGAGGAGCGATGACTCCATTACTTTTAGCCGCTGACAAATCCAATGCAGAAGACAAGGCATTCTGAGGACCTGCATCCACTACCACATCAGATGCACTACACTCAGTTCCCCCATAAGCAGGAGGAGTGGAAGGGCCAGCCAGGTTCAGCGAAACATTGCTGCCTAAGTCGGGGTTCTCCCTTGACCCGACAACAGGTTCACCCAAATGCTTCACCAATGTAAAGTCGTCATGGTGGAGTCTACTCTAATTACCATATTTTAATTACCATGCATATGAAATATTGCACTCCCATTGGTTGTCTGTGAATGATGTCATTGTCAGCGCTATTTAATAGCCTCTTTGCTCATGCTCATACCTTAGTAGAAATGACTTTATGCGATCCTTTGAATTCAGAATGGTAACCCTGGTTTCGTAATGCCTGACACAGAGCTCACTGGCAGGATATGAGCTCGAAACACAATTCTGTGTCGCTGCTGGAAATTTGATGGGTTTACAATGCTGTTTCAAAAAACTGGATCTGCAATTACTCTACAAAATCCTTGGAGGCACAGGTTTTGAACATCAGGAGAGCTAAGTTTGGCTTCTGTTTTTAAATTTGTTTGTGTTTCACTTGGTGGTGCTTACACATTTTGTGATGCTTTGAAGGCCGTCGTAATTATAATAAATTAAAAAAGAAACTTTGTTGCTCGAGAGGCGTGCAGCCCTTCAAAACAAAGATTCTGACAAAAAAAAATTGCAAGCGCTTATTATTGGGGCTCTTGGACTTTGTAGTGGGTGACCTGACTTTGTTTTTTGGCATACTTTAGTTATTAAGGTTCACGGTTGTTTTTTTTAGGAGGGAGGAGACAGCAGCACTTTTATTGGGAGCAAGGAACATACTTGAAGAAGCAACAGAAAACCAGAGAGGTGATACCTACTGCATGTATATCCATCATAAACAGAGCTGAGAACTACAACACAAAATTAACAGGAAAAAAAAGGTCCAAGAGAGCCATATATACAGTCACAAAATCTTTATTAAGAATACAAATAATTTATAAAGTTATAAAACCACACATTTAATATACAGTAATTAACACATTTCTAAAAATCAAAGCGTTCCAAGTCCAACATGTTTCAGTATTTTCCTGCATCAGGGGTTACAATAAAAATATTGTTGATGCTCATAACAGAGACCAGTGAAAACCAGCATTTATTTATTTATTTTATTTAGCTGTATTTCTATACAGCAGTATCTACAGTCAAAGTGGTATACAGGGAACAGAACATTAAGAACTTATTTGATAACAGGTTAAAATAAATATTGAATGTGTTTGAAAGCAGGTTACACTATTTTAACAGTAGGGAACAAATAAAAAACAGCAAACGTGAAACCTAACATTGCTAAATGCAAAAACAGGGGATAATTGTACATGGGGTGAGCAGAACATATGGCAATTAGGGTATGAAGCTGAGTGGCAGGTCCATAGTGCTCCAGGAAAAGGTGAGTTGTTAGTTTCTGTATAAACTCAATAATATCACTTAAAGAGCGTATTTCTGGTGTGAGGAAGTTCTAAATGGTAGGGGAGTAAAATGTAAAAGCTCTGTTGGAGGTAGATAAGTTGAAGCGAGAGAATGTAGTTGGGACAGCTAGGAGATTGTTGTTGGGCTTTCTCCTGGATCTGTTGTTGGGTGATTCAAGAGTGAGGTGTTGTAGAATGTTTGCAGAGAGGTCATGAAGAATCTTGGTGAGGGCAACTTTATATTTGATTCTGAAGTAGATAGGGAGCCAGTGCAGTTGCTTCAGGACTGGGGTGATGTGCTCTCATTGTTCTGGCAGCTGTATTCTGTGCAAGCTGGAGGAGGAGTAGGAAGAATTTTGTGAGTTCCTGGTAGATGATGTTGACATAGCCAAGAATTAGGGTGATGATGGCCTGAAAGACATTTCTGAATTTATCTTGTTCTAGAAGGGGTTGAGGCTTTAGGATTGTCCTCATATGGATGAAACTACTTTGGTGACTTGCTTGATGTGTGCTTGGAAGTTAAGATTTTGATCTAGGACTACACTGAGGTATTTGACTTTCTCCTTTACTTGCAGCATTAGGTTGGCTAGGTTGATTGTGGGTGGTGGGGAGAATGAGAGTTTTTTTGTTATATAGAGGACTTCCGACTTGTTGGGATTGATATACATATTGTAGTGGTTGAGCCACTGGATAACTGCGGTGAGACCTGCGGTGAGGCACAGACCAATTGAGGAATGGTCAGGGTTAAGGATGGTGAGAGGGGTATAGATTAAAATATCATCAATGTAGAGATGGTAGAGGATGTTGTGGTTTTGGAGTATTGTGCAAAGCAGCAGGATGAAGATGTTGAAGAGGGGGTAGGAAAAAGCTGAGCCTTGGGGAAGGTTGGGTGGAGAAGTCTAAAAATGTGTGAGGTTTAGGTTTTGACTCAGACTTGGTGGTATTGGTCAATCAGTTAGGATTGGAACAATCGTTGTATCTCTGAGGCCTATGGATTGGCGTTCTGAAAAGAGGTGATCGTAGATGATAAAGTCAAAGGCTACAGTGATGTCAATGAAAATAAGGATAAAGCCTTATGATGTTTTTTCTGTGCCCTTAATTAGTGTGTCTAATAGTGAGGTCAGGAGCATTTCAGTGTTGTAGTAGGGCTTGAAGCCATGCCGATGCTTGTCCAGGGGAGCATGGGAATTTATAAAAGGAGTTTAATGGTATATATCCAAGGATGTTGAAAGAATTGAAATATGAGATTGCAGACCTGCTACTAGTAATCTGTGAACTATCATTAAAATCATCTGTAATACCTGGAGATTGGAGGATGGCCATTGTAAAGCTAATTTTTAAAAAGGGTTCCAGGTGTGATCCGGGAAACTACAGACCAGTACTGGGAAAAATGGTAGAAACCATCATAAAGAACAAAATTACTGAACATGTAGATAGTCATGGCTTACTAGGAGACAGCCAACATGGCTTTAGACAAGGAAGATCTTGTCTTACTAATCTGTTATGTTTTTTTGAAGGTGTGGATAAACAAGTAGACAAAGGTGAGTCGGTTTATATAATGTATCTGGACTTTCAGAAAGCCTTGACAAGGTCCCTCATCAGAGACTTTTGGCAAAACTAAAAAGTCATGGGATAGGAGGCAGTGTACTATTGTGGATCAGGAATAGGTTAAAAGACAGAAAGCAGAGGTTAGGGCTAAATGGCCATTTTTCCCAATGGAGAAAAGTCAATAGTGGAGTACCCCAGGGATCTGTGCTAGGTCCGCTGCTTTTTGACATATTCATAAATGACCTGGGAAAGGGAATAACGAGTGAGGTTATCAAATTTGCAGATGACACAAAACTATTTAAAGTTGTTAAAACCTATGAGTATTGTGGAAAATTACAAGAGGATCTTGATAAATTGGAATACTGAGCATCCACATGGCAGATGAAATTTAATGTGGACAAGTGCAAAGTTATGCACCTAGAAAAGATCAATCCAAACTATGGTTACACGATGTAAGGTTCCACATTAGGAACCACCACTCAGGAAAAAGATTTAGGTGTCATCGTGGATAACATGTTAAAACCCTCAGCCCAGTGTGCAGTGGCAGCCAAGAGAGCAAATAGAGTGCTAGGTATTATTAAAAAAGGAATGGAAAATAAAATAAAGGATATTATAATGCTTCTGAATTATTCCATGGTGTGACTGCACCATGAATACTGTGTGCAATTCACTGTATCTTAAAAAGAATACGATAGTGTTATTAGAAAAGATACAGAGAAGAGCCATCAAAATGGTAAAGGGGATGGAAGAATACCCCTATGAAGAGAGGCTAAATAGGTTAGGGCTCTTCAACCTGGTAAAGAGACAGCTGAGGGGAGATATGATAGAGGTCTATAAAATAATGAATGGACTGGAATGGGTAAATGTAGATCAATTGTTTATGTCATCAGAATATAGAAAGAGTAGAGGACATGCAATGAAGCTACAGGGTAACCTATTTAAGACTAATAAGAGAAATATTTTTTCACTTAACGTGTAATCAAACTCTGGAATTTCTTACCAGAGGATGTAGTAAAAACTGTTAGTGTAGTTGGGTTTAAAAAAGGCTTGGACAAGTTCCTGGAGGAAAGGTCTATAAACCATTATTAAAAGGGACCCAGGATATCACTACTTGACTCAATACAAGCATTGTGGAACTGTGTCTTTTGGGAAAACTGCTAGGTACTTATCATCTGGATTGGCCACTGTTGAAAGCAGGATACTGGCTTGATGGACCTTGGTCTGACCCAGTATGACATATCTTATGTTCTTAGCTGACTTCTTTTTCAAAGATTTTGGTGAGAGTGGTGATGTTGGAGATTGGTCTGTCAGAGGATGTGACAGTGGGTCGGCTTTGGGGGTCTGATGGATGCATGTTTAAAGGTGGTTGGCATGTAACCAGTTGATAATGCATTTTGAGTAATGCACAGAATGGATGGTGAGATCTCCTTCTTGGACATTTTGATCCAGGAGAAGGGGGTCAAGAGGGGAGGTGATGCAGTTGGGGTTTTTGATGATGTCTTCAATTTGGGATAGAGAGAGTGGACTGAAGGAGGACCAGGTATGGGTACTTGGGTTATTGAAGGTATTGGTTAGGACAGAGGAAGTTCTGGTGGTGGAGGATTTCTTGGACTGAAGAAATTGTGCCATGTCCGCTGGAGAAAGGGAGGCATCCAATTTGGTTGTGTTGAGGTCTTTCAAACGCTGTAATGCTATGCCCAAGAGCTCTCTAGGTTTGTTGAGAGAGGATCTAATCAGGTTGGTGGGGTCCTCCTTCTTCAGAAGGGTGAGTGAGTAGTATTCTGATTGTGCAGAGGTGTATGCATAGTGGGTAAGTGCATCCTAGTGATGCCTCCACTTATGTTCTAGCTGCCTAAGCTTGTATTTGAGAGTCTTGAGTTCGGGTGTAAACCATGGAATGTTGTTGGTTCTTGGAGTCCTGGTTGTACCTTTGGTTATGGTGGCATATGAGGAAATGCAGTGGTTCCATTCAGCTATTATGTAGTCATTGTTATCTGGATTGCTATGATGAATAAGTAGGATGGAAGTGATCAAGGCATCTCTGTCGTAGTTTCGAAACCTACGTGGGTGTGATGAGGATGTGTGTTGGGTATCATAATTGGAGAGGTGGTAGCTATCCTACTGCAGGTTTCTTCTTTGGAATTAAAGGTACAGTCTAATACAGCTGCTGTGGAACTGGTCTCATCAAAGGTAACTATGTTGCAAACTGAGGTATCAGGTAGGGTTGTGTTGTTGGAGGAACAGTCTACACTTTTTGATAAAAACTTCCATTCTCTGAATGTTAAGATAGAATAGTTGGAAAATTTATCCCGCGCTAATAATTTGAGGATTATCAATTTTCCAACAGTATCGACGATAATACCGAGCGATATGTTGAACCCTTTGAAGGCCTACTTTAAATTTTTAATCCACATTCTGCAGCCGGGTTAATTTTTGCATATTTCAGGAAAATTGTACCCATCTTATTCAATATGTTCTAATAGTGATTTTCCTTCTGCTATGGTCATGTATTATATACCATTTGATAGGAATATTTAGTCAGAATTTTGGATCCCGAGAGTTTTGTGCTCGGCCTGGAAAGGATTAAAACATATTTAATTAAGACTCTTGCGGTTTCACCTAATATGATCCCACCTATTGTGAAAATGTTTTATTTACTGCCTGGGAAAAAAACAATTTCCTCTGTAACCATTGCAGATCAACCTGTTGAGGCTTTAAATGTTATCGCCTTATTGGAGTCCTCTGCGGAGGAAACTCCAATTCCATCTACTTTAATAGTTACCTTTGCTTTGGCATCAGATAAAGAGTGCCTCTTAAAATTATTTTTTAAGAGGCAAAATGTATCCTTTAAGGGGTTGTTTGTGCAGAGTATCCTGACTTGTCTAGGGCTTCCCAGAAGCGATGTAGAGAATTTTTACTACTTCGCCCTAGTGTTCTCCAGTTTGGGGGGGGGGGCTGTTTTTTTTTAAACATCCTTGTAAATGTTTGATTAAGTACCATTCAGTTTCTTATATTTTTTTAAGCCCTTCCAGCTGGTTGCTTTCATAAATGCTCATTGCCTTGAAGTGTCCGTTGATTCTCCGCCTGTTGAGACATAGGTTTATGTATTGATTGGGTAGTGTCCTGACTATTTTTTCTTCACAGTTTATGAATTATATCTTTCTTTCTTTAACTTCTCCTCTTATTGTGGGCTAGAATGAGCTAAGAGTGATGGTTACTTTGTATATATTTTCTTTAATGTTGTAGTACTGTTTGCTCTGATTTCTGTACAAGAGGTTTTTTGTTACTTCTTGGTTTATTGTTAAAATTGCATAAATGAAAAATTTAAAAAAAGAATTGGAGAGGTGTGGCAGGAAAAATGTGAGCATATTATGATCAGACCAGGGCACTGGTTTGTTTTGTGTCATAAATGCTAGGTGCTGGTTCAGCCATGTGGCTGGTGTGAAGATTAAGTCGAAGGTCCCTCCTTTGGAGTGAGTTGATTATGAGATTATTTGATTGAGTTGGAGAACCTCCGGGGCCAGTAGATATGACAGAAGGAACTAAAGTCCTCAATAAGGTGATAAAAACACCAGGGCCAATATTCAGGACCCTTAGCAGGTCAGTCAACAGGAGGCTGTCTGTTTAAGGATGCTGACGGCAATATTATCTGGATAGTGCTGCTGAATATCTCCACATACTACCCCAACACTAACCAGTTAGTTCAAGGACAGTCCATGGATGGAGCAAAGATGATGTCAGCACTATTTGGATACGTGCCAACTTTATCCAATTGGCGGGATTTTCAGTCAAAATTTATTAGGGCAAATTAGGCTGCATGAAAAGCTGGCTTAAGTTGCAATCCACATAAATGAAGGCTGAAAATCCTGCTAACCAGATAAGTTCTGCTATTTATCCAGATTGTGCTGCTCAGCCCGGATGTTCAGTGGCAGCTCCTATCTGGAAACTGCCACTGATATTTAAGTACCGACATCTAAATATCAGCCCTTTTGATAATTGAGCCCTCCATTTCCAAAAGGATTTGGTTAAGAGGGTGACAGCCACCTTTCTCATCAAGGTAGAATGCAAAACTCTTTCAACACCACAGCTACACTTCTGAAAGTCACTACAGAGGAATTCAGTACCAGTCACAAATAACAATGTGACACCAACTAAGGAGTGACAACATAGGTCACTAACAGTGTGTCTCCAGGGAATTGCTAATAGCTATTAGCCGAAAATATGGAAGGATGGCAAGAAGGAAGTAACTACTGAAGAAAATCCATGTGAAGTGGCATTTTAGAAAACATGTCCAAGTACAATCAAGGACGGCCAAGGCAAAACATAGAGAAAAACACCATGGATATCTATATTTCAGCCTGATTATAAACATAGATTCCTCAATATGGACGCTAGTATCAGTGTTCACATAGATGAACCCCACTGTAAAAACTTGGTGTGGGGGCATCTATCATATGCTACTTTGCATATGGGAAACATCCATCAACATGTCCCCATGATCTCTCATTTCCAGGACTGGTGCAAGGAGTTAAAGCAATCTGGGTGAACCTCATTTCTTGCGCCCCCCCCCCCCCTGCTGTCCCCTTATTGCCACTGCTCTCGCCCCTCATTGGGACCTGCATGGAGGCGGGTTCCTTGTGTCATCATATAGGATGAACAGACATTCTTGCTTCCTAAGTGGTATTGTTGCTTTCAAATAATGTTGCAAAACCCATTTAACATTCAGCATGTTGATTTCCTTTCATCTCTTTTTATTTAAAGTTGGCAGTGAGATAGTCTTGTTCAAATGGAACTGAGATACGGTATCTCATTGGAAGAAAGAATAGAACCATCTTTGGAATCATCCTTTCTCTATAGAAAATGAGTTATGGTTCTCTGCATGAGAGTGTTTGTAAGTTGATACCATTATAGCCACCAGGAAGGCTACCTTAGATATTAAATCCTTCAACAATGCAGCCCTTAATGGCATACATGGTGATGCTGTAAGACCTTTCAGTACCAAGTTAAGATTCTAACGGAGCACTGAGGTCTTGATTGGAAGTCTTAGAAATAGTAGTATGTCTGGGTGGCTCATGATCATTCTCCCTTCAATCTGTCTCCTGTAGCAAATGACCCTTAAGAAGCTTCATACTAGTCCATTCTCCAATCCTCCTTGCAAGAAAGCAGAATTTCTGCAATTGTAGCTTTGAATAGCTTTATGTTTCTTTCTTGGCATCAGCTTTTGAAGATTCTCCAAAACCTATCATTCTAAGGATATTCAAACCCTTAATGGCCTTGTACAAGATTTTGATAAGCTCATTATGTTCTTTTTCCTCAGTGTTTTTATCTCACGCCAAACCATTAGTGAGTATGGAGAATGGTCTTCCATTAAATAGGTCCCTGTTTTAGCATGCCCTTTCTTGCACCCAGATGGAGCAGCACCTTCACCTAACTTTAATCAAGTCTATATGCCGCATCTTATAGCCCAATCTTGAGCCGACAGGACCATCAATCTCCAGTGGTCCTTATAACTGCTTCCCTTTCAGCCACTGCTGTATCATACCCCTTGATCCATTTTCTGGCCTGTGGCTGAAGAAGTTTGGAGCTTTGGCATTTCCCTCTATTGCTATCAGATCCCATCTGGGTGTTCTCCATATGTATATTGTATATCTGAATGCCTCTTTGTTGAGCTCCCAATTGCTTAGGTCAAATGTGTGCTACTGCATTGTCCATGCCTGTGACACACTTCATTGACATATATACTGTAGCAGATGTTTTTCAATCCATGCCATCAACAATGCTATCTCTAATGCTATCTGTGAGCTTCTGGTACCCTCTTGCCTGTTGACATATGCTACTGTCATCACATCACATTGTCTGAGAGCACCCGCACTGTCCATTCTGACACCATTGATAACAAATTCTATAATGCCATGTGAATGGTCCTCCTCTCCAACCTGTTTATGAGCCAGGCCATCTCCCCTCATGACCACTGTCCTTGAGCCCCTTGCCCTTGGCAATGTACACCCAGTCTTCCAATGTTGAATCCATTGTGCTCGCAATCTATCCTTGGCTTAGATTTTCCTCCTGCAACCACCAATGCAGGCTGCAACTTGCCTCCCTTGTCAGTGACAATCTGTGTTTGTATCTTTGAAAGCTCAGTCTCTACCTGGCCTGAGCCCTTGGAACTATTTATATTGTTTATGTGATGCTGCCCAATACCTCCAGGAATGTCCTTGCCTGTGAAATATCCTGACTCAGGAGGCCTTCTACCTGACTCCGTAATTTTTTCATTCTTTACTTGCATGGATGCTACTATTCCCTTTCTGATATCTAAGCATGGCCCCAAGTCCTCCAATGCCAGAATCAGTTTGAGACTGCTCTTGTCCCTGTTCACTAGCCAGCCGAGGGACTCCGATACCTGGACCACCTTATCTGTAAACCATTAGCTCTCTGCTTTCATCTTTGCTCTTATCAACTAATCATAAGATAGGGATGGATTGTATTCCTTCTTCCTTCCTTCTGCAGATGTGCCACCACAGCTAGGGTACCATTAAGTTTTAAGTGGGCCTAGGCAACCAAGCATGTTGGGCCTCCTACCATAATATGAATACATTTTAAACCCTCACAAATACATGAATACCAGTATGTTAGCCTCTAAACCACCCCCTGGAATAAATCACATCTGTTCCTTCATCTCCACCTTCTTGGTATAATCACCTTTATCATCTCTGCCTAATTCCTTCCAACTAGCAGATGTCAGTGTGTAGTGCTTCTTATCTGCTACTCCGGCCACCTTCTGTGCAAGTGGGATCAAATGGTCTTGTAAGACTACAGGCTGTATATGGTTCTGAATGAAGAAGCAAACCAGCAAAAGAAAAGGCAGCAGGTAATGCACAGTGCTTTCAAGCTCTTCCTAATGACTGGAGGGCAATGAACAGGTGATGAGGAAATTAGACAGACTTTTGTGGGTGGTAATGGCTCTGGAACGCTCCCACTCTTCTTTCTTACCAGGGCAAAAATATGCTTTAGGAGCCATTGAATTAATTCATCTGGCAGATTCCGCCATAAATGTTTAGACCTAAGCATGTGCCTATTCCTTTAATCTGCTCTGACCATGATTACCATAACTTTAGAGAAAGTAAAGGGACCTGTTGCCAATCCAAATGGCAATGCCTGGAACCAAAAAAGGAGGCTGAGTGCTGAGAATATGATGTACATAAGGAATCTTTGTCATTTTGCTGCCTCCACTATGGATTTCAGTGTCTCCATGAAAAAATGAGGGATATGCTAAGGAGTGTTGAAACTTCTGAGATCCAGCACTGGCCGGAATTTTCCCTCCTTTGGGACCGCAAAGTATCTTGAATAGCCAATGCTTCTCTCTGCTCTCAGTACTGGAGTGATGGCCTGAAGCTCCGGCACATGAGAAAATGTTTGCCTTATACCTAAAGCCTTCGAATGAGAACTGCACCTATATGGCAGAAATCTATCCCAAATGGATGTTTTCAGCTTTAGGGCATACCCTTCCAGTTTATTGTCAGCATCTACTGGTCTGTCATCATCCAGGCCCACTGTTTTTTTTTTTTTTAAGTAGTTTTTATTCAGTTTTAACATATAAAATAACAATACAAACGATCGTGAGATAGCAGGATACAAGCAGATGTCACCAATCAAAATAGCAAAAGAACATAACAACTCGAACAAGACAGTACAATAACGTTAACAAGAACCAGTATCAGTCCATGCCAGCACGCCACCCTCCCTCTCTCCGTTCAATGTGGTTACAGCAGAGACCATTCCACAAGGCAGCCTCCAGCAATCATTTTCATCAAACATAATTTTGTAAAGCTGACCATTTCTTACTTAGTTGACCAGACCATGGGTTCTTGGCTATATAGATCTCTTCGTAGGTCTTGTGTAGGATTAAGAGACTCCACCAATGCTCGAAACAAGCCTTGTCGAGATTCTTCCAGTGTATTAGAACTATTTTAAGTGCTATCCCGAGCATTAAGTCCAGCAGTTTACTATCCCATTTCATCAGAGTAGGTTCCAGAGCTATGGATTTATATATCACTATTCGATAAGTGATAGGAGTTTGTAAGTTGAGGATCTGTGATATGCGTTCCCAAACTCTGTTCCAATATATTTCCAGGGATTTGCAATGGAACAACATATGTGCCAGTGTCCCAATTTCCATGTTACAGGACCAACATCGATTTCCCTCCTGTAGTGTCCATTTCATTTTCTTAGCCGGTGTAATATGCGCTCGATGTGCTATAAAGTACATAGATTGTGTGAGAGACGCTGCTCTCGTGGCACGTATTTGAGTTCCCCAAAAAGTGTCCCAATTTTCCGGAGG
The DNA here is from genome assembly GCA_033557465.1 of Ichthyophis bannanicus. Taxonomy (NCBI): domain Eukaryota; kingdom Metazoa; phylum Chordata; class Amphibia; order Gymnophiona; family Ichthyophiidae; genus Ichthyophis; species Ichthyophis bannanicus. The sequence goes on along the minus strand of CM066031.1, from coordinate 323,777,998 downwards.
TAGATCTTGACCGGTTTCAGTAGCCCACACCGACTGTATCTTAGAACATGTCTTGTCACTTTTGGATCGGAGAATCGCAACACATCTCGAAACAGCTTTAGCATCTGTTTGTATTTCTTGAAGTTTCTGTCGCAGTGGCCATCCTGTACGTATCAAAACAGGTGACACACCCGCTTTGCTCATGCAGTATCGGAGCTGACACCATTGGAAATAGCATGTATTAGGCAATCGGAATTCCGTTCTTAATCTGTCAAAGGTTTTAAATGCACTTCCATTGATCAGTTGTCCAATGGTGATAAGATCATGTTCCACCCATTTTTTCCATAAGACAGGCTTCCCTCCGATGATAAGGCGCGGGTTCAGCCATATGGGCATATCTGTGGCAAAGTCATCCCCTCCATCGATACATGATGCCAATAATCGACAGGCATGCTGTGTTTCTCGGATAATAGCATTATGTGGTGCAGTCTGGTCTACTACTGTGCCTACAAGTAACCATGTAGGCAGGGGGGAATGTAGGGCCCGCTCCACACTCAGCCATCTAGGTCCTTTATCCGTGTCGTCAGAGTCGACCCATTGAGCACCCTGCTTTAAAAGAGAGGCAGTGTGCAGCCAGCCGAGATCTGGGAAATGGACACCTCCTTGTGTATTAGGTAACTTCAGTTTCCAGGCAGCTATTCGAGGTACTCGGTTGTTCCATAGAAAGGCTATCAGTTGACTATTCATTTTCTTATAGAAGGCTGACGGGAAACGTAAGGGTATCATGCTTAATATATAGCTGAGTTTTGGTACCAACATCATTTTTATCGTTTCTAGCCTGCCCCACCAGCTCAAATGAAGGGGGGTCCACTTGCAGATGTTATCATGTACAATTTCTTGACACATCTTAATGTTGATTGCGACAGTCTCTTCCAAGGTGGTGCCATAGGTCACGCCCAGGTATCTAAAGGAGGACTTCTCATATTGAAAGGGGTATCCACGCATCATTTCTTCGCTGACCTGTTCATTCAGAGGAATAATTGCTGTTTTATTCAGATTTACTTTATATCCGGATATCGCTGAGTATGCATCTATGAGTTGCAGTGTTTCAGGAAGGTCTGATGGTTGTAGAAAAATGAGCAGGTCATCGGCATATGCTGACAATTTACAGGGACCATCAGCTAACTCAATTCCTTTTATGTTTTCCTTCTGTCGGAGCGCTATTAATAAGGGTTCCAGGGCTAAATTAAAAAGCATCGGTGACAGGGGGCAACCCTGTCTGGTCCCTCTTTGCAACTGAAAAGGGGCTGAGAGGTGTGAGTTGACCGCTATTCGAGCTGTGGGTTTGGTGTATAACAATTCAACGCGTTTTAGGAACTTTTCTCCTATCCCAAACCACCGTAGGGATCGAAATAGAAAGGACCATTCCAGTCGATCGAAGGCTTTTTCGGCATCCAATGCTAGCTCTATCAGGGGCTCGGCCTTGGTCTTGGCAGATGCCAGTACATGTGCCAATAATCTTCCATTATCTGTAGTGGATCTGTTTTGTATAAATCCACATTGATCCTCATGTATCAAATCTTTTAAGATCCGTCCTAATCGGTTAGCAAGCACTTTAGCATAGATTTTATAATCAGAGTTTAGGAGAGAGATGGGTCTGTAATTCTCTATCTTTTGTGTATCCCTGCCCGGTTTCGGGTGAATTACCACCACAGCCTCTGCCAGGGCTCCAATCTCTGGAGATTCATCTTGCAGGCCACTGTAGTAGATCTGTAGCATGGGAGCCAATTGAATGCAATATTTATTATAGAATTCCAGTGGGATACCATCTGGACCGGCGGCTTTGCCACGAGCCATCTGTTTGATCGCATCTTGTATTTCAGTTACTGAGATCTCTTGTTCCAGCGTTCGACTTTGATGACTGGTTAATGTGGGTCCTACTATCTTGGAGACAAAATCTTCAAAGGCTCTGTCACTACATTGGGTATCTGAGCGATATAGTTCCTCATAGAATTCTTTGCAGCGGTCTAGTATTTTGTCAGATCTCAGGAGAAGGCCCCCGGAATTGTCCTGCAACGCCGCTATAGCGGTCTTGCTGGTTTTGGGTCTGAGCTGCCGAGCTAAGAGGGATCCAGAGCGGTTGCTGTCATAGTAGTATATACTACGTTGTAGCTGGATACTACTCAGTGCTTCTTTGTTGAGGAGAGCATTATATTGGTATCGCAATTTTTGGAGTCTAATCAATATCATTGAGTCAGCTCTTTTGGCTAGTAACCTTTCCCCAGCTTTTATTTGGAGTTCCAATTCATCTTTTTCTTTTTTCCTGGCTTTACGCCGTCTAATGGTGTAGGTGGTAATATGAGCTCGTATGGTCGCTTTAAAACCTTCCCACCAGCTCCAGATGGAGGTATCAGTGGGTGTATTATATTTAAAATAGGTCTCAATTTCCCCTGACAGTAGCTGTACAAAGGAGTCATCTGCTAGTAGGGATTTATCAAATGTCCATCTTGGCGGAACATGCTGTGTAACGTTGGTATTCAACACTAGGGAGACAGCGGCGTGATCCGATACCGTTGTAGCATATATCTCTGCGGACAACACTTGGGGCATCAGCTCTGTGGACAGTAGGAAGAAATCGATCCTTGTTTGGGTATTATGTGGGATGGAATAAAATGTGTAGTCTCTTTCTTGAGGATGAAGTAGGCGCCATGGGTCTACCAAGTGTAGCTCTGTTATGATGCCTTTAAGAATCGCCTGCGATTTGACTTTGTCTACAGCCCGATAGGGCGTGCGATCCAACAGTGGATTCAAGATGACATTGAAATCGCCCCCTAATATGATATTGGTGTGAGCTGCGGCTGTAACTTCTTTAGCTATCAGTTTGAAAAAGTTAGGGTCATCGAGGTTGGGCGCGTAAATATTGAAGAATGTGTAAAGCTGTTGATTTATTTTCATCGTCACTCTGGCCCATCGACCTAGCGGATCAATCTGTGTGTCGGTAATGGCGGATTGCAGGAATTTGCGCACTAATATTATTACCCCCCCTTTGCGTTGAGTGGCAGAGGCCGAGGCCGCCACCAGGAAGTATTTAGAGGTTACTTTCTGCGATTCAGTATCTGTTAAATGTGTCTCTTGTAAGAGGGCAATATCTGCTTTTTTTTGCTGGCAGTACGCTAAAATCTTCTTTCGCTTGACAGGGCCAGTAATACCTTTTACATTTAATGAAAGCATTAAAAGATCACTAGACATCAACGTTGGAATAAGCTGTCTTATAGGTGAAAGCTATCCTATGGATAGGCCTGCCGCGCACTTGCATTTTGCGTGTATGTGGAGGGTTTTGTACTGGACTGGACTGACACAAACAACTGCATAACTGGCAAACATTGTATCGCTAAGGTGAACACAATCCACTGAAACAGTAACCAACCCCGACCTCCCGTTGCCACCCCTACATTTCAAGCAGAAATATCTGTTTAATTAAAACTATTTAGAACAACAGAAATACAATCAATGAGGTGTTTAACAAGGCTTAAGGCGTTCTAAAATTTGTGAGAACGCACGGCCGCACCCCCTGAGTATATGCTGAGTTCTCTACACTGCGTGAGAGATCAGAATATTGACCTCAGGTTTCCATACCGCATTTTTCTTGTAGGAAAGTTTTCAGTTTTTCAGCTTCAACAAAATTCCTTGTTTCATTATGCAGCGTGACCCGCATGGTTCCTGGGTAGTATAGCCCGTATCTTGCCTGTGCACTTTGTAGCATGGGTCTACAGGCCAGCAACGCTTTTCTCCGATCTACCGTTTGCTTGCTCAAATCCGGATAGAGTGTCACTTTGTGTCCCTGGATTTGCAGTGATCCGGCCTTCCGTGCAGCTTGAAAGATCTGTAGGACCTGTGGGTATCTCAGTACCTTCATTATGAGTGGGCGCGGGTATCGTGTGTTTTCAGCTTTGTGTGTTGGGATTCGATGGGCCCGTTCTAGTTCAAAGGGCCTTGCAAAGACAAGCTGCAGCATCTCCGGTATGGTTTTTTCCAGAAATCCAATCGGATCGGTACCTTCAGCGCCTTCAGGGACTCCAACAAGGCGGATATTATTTCTACGGGCATGGTTATTTTGATCTTCAATCAGATTTTCTATGTGCCGGACTCGTTTGACCAAAGGGCCCAGCTGTTCTAATGCAACGCCATGCTTCTGGGTTTGTAATTCAACTGCATTAAGTCGAGTGGTGATGGTGAGGAGTTTCTCTTTTACCTCCAGCAAGTCTTCTTGAATCATGTTCAGTGAACTAGAATTGGCTGCAATCATTTCTTTAACGCATTTCAATTCCTGTAGCACTTCACGTAGGCCACCGGCAGTCACTCCCTCCTTCTCTCCCGCGGCCATTTTCTGCGGGGAACCCACTTCGGGTTTGGATCGTTTCGCTGCTGAGCCGGATCCCTGTGGAAATTCCAGCCGGGCAGGCTTCAGGGATGCCATCCAGCTGTATTGCGGTGTTATTGATGTAGGTAGGGGGTACAAACTTCAATGTAATACCGGGATATGTTCAGGATTCTTGGGCAGCAACGGGAGCAAAAATTCAGGCGTCTATTCTGTTCAGTGGCTAGCTCCGCCCCCCCAGGCCCACTGTTGATAGTATTCTGCTAGGCACCCCGCATGACTGGCACTATCCTGACATGGGCTTCAAGTATGTCATTGCATATTACATTCTCCAGTTTGCATCTGCCTGCAGTTTTCTGACCTGACTTCAAGAGCTCTGAAAGTAATGTTCCTTGTTGGTGCCATTAGAATTTTTGAAAGTAACCTTGCCTCTAAAACTGGAATTTCAGAATAGGTGACATCATTCCCTGAAAACTGTAGGGCTTCCATTCCCCAAATGTTCTATTTTCTTCAATTTCTCTCCAAGCAATAGCCAGACTTCAAATTTACTCAGCCTTGCCTTCAAGGTTGTAGCCAAAGTTGCCTCCTTAAGGCTACCACTGTAGCCATCAACTCTAGTTGAAATCCTTACCAGATCAGATGCCCCCTTTTTCCAGCTGCTCCACCAAGGATCCTTCTTGCAAGCATCCAAGTATGCCGTGGCAACCTAACCTCCACATATCACCTAACCTCCACATATCACTGTCTACAGAGAAAAGCCCAAGTCTATAAACAACTGCTTCAACAATAGATCTTTTAGAGGCACACCCCTTCCACTGGAATCATAGTCTTTCTTGGTATAGTCAACACAGGATAGATAAACCATTCCACCTCCTCCTTTGTCCATGGATTTCACTCGTTCAGGGACCTTGCCACCCCTGATCTTGCTCTCAGCTATTCCCATTCTATTGCTACTATATCCTTAATCAGGGGTGGCTCAAGGCAATATGCTGCCTGAGGCGAGAAATGAACTGGTGCCCCCCTCCCCCCCCCCTCAGTAGCCAAAATGGAGGGGTATCCTCAGAGCTCTAGCAAGGAATAGGGAGTCCCCTCACTCAGAACATCAGTGAGGCGGTTGCCCCAAGAAAAAAGAAAACAAAATATTCCAAACCTAAATAATTTAAAAAATGCAAACAAAAAACAAAATAAACCACAACTTTGCAATGATGTTCAGATATGAAACAAAAGTTTAGCAGTTTAATTATGCAGACTAGGCATCTAATATAAAACATATTGACTCCTGAATATTGCACAGCTATGGTATTAAATGTAAATATATAATCTGCAAAGGAGGTAAGAGGTGCTCACACATCAAAGAAACAAAAACAAAATGAACCACGGCACAGTTTATAAGATCAAAATAAAATTATTATAACTAATTTTATTTTGGTGTTTTAAACTGTGCTTCTCGCTTTTTCTTCTTGAACATATATATTGTGATACAGTGGCCAGCACAGAACCCATGGATACAGGAGAAAAGGAAGAGCTTACCTTAAAGTCACCTGGGCAGAAAGCATATTCAGGTTATAAGGAGCCAGAGAATAGTGAAACAAACTTTCCCTACACTGGGTGTGATGCAGTAGAAAGCCAGAAAGCCAATCACGTCCACCTGGGCAAGGAAGCAAGTATAATGTGCAGGAGCCAGGAGGATAAAAGTGGCTGGGAAATCCCAGTAGGGGGAGGAGCAGCAAAGGGAGGAGCAGAAGAGGGAGGAGCAGCAAAGGGAAGAGCAGCTGACACAGAGAGAGCTGGAAGTGCTCGTGCACAAGTCTCCCAAGCCAGAGGGGGCATCGTCCCGAGGAGAGTGAGTAAGCAGCTGGAGGGCAGAGGTCATAAGCAGGAGAGCTTGCTGGGTCCAGGAAGCACCAGCTGGGTCCCAACAGCAAGTAGCAGTAGAAGGGAAACCTTTCCTGGAAGTTACTACAGCCCAGACCAGACAACTGCTGAGTGGAACTCTCAGGGAAAAGCAGGCTACAGCCCAAATAAAGGAGCCTGGTTTACAGAGGAAGGAGTGGAAGCCAGCCACCCCAGAAGCAGAGCTAAGTACACCCATTTCTCTAGAGGGCAAGAGGTGGGCTCGGCTAGGAAAGTAAAAGCTAATACTTGGGAGGATAATCCTAGGTGGAGAGAAAGGGGAAGCCTCAGAGAAACAGACTTCAGTACAGGTCTCCAGGACCCTCCTTATGCAGAACAGTTTCCTGCCTTAAGAACTGCTGCCTCTCGAGAGAGTTGTGTAAATAATAGCTGTGGTGAATGTTACCCATTTACAATTTCTGACAGTGAGCAAATGCAATGGGAAAACACTACCCAGGACATTGATTCCAGTGCTATGGATTGCACGCTGTGTATCTCGGATGAGATTACGTCTCTTTGTTAATTAAGGAAGCAAGAGCCTTGTTATACCTGTTTGAAAAAGGTGCATTTTATTTTGCTGTGAAGAAACAGTTTTGTTTAAGTTCTTTGTTGCTGTATGAGAAAAACAGAAATCCACAAGGGAAGGGGAATAAAACCTCATCATTATATTTTGCCTTTAACACACGGCTACAGACTATTCTTTATAAAGGCAACTCGCACCTCACGCCCCTAGGCAACCGCCTAATAGGGACGGTGGTAGCAGGACTGGTTGACAATATCTACATTCAAAGAAGCTCCTCTTCCAATAATGGGCGCAGGGCAAAACTAGGACATTTTCCACAGAACTCAATATACCAAACATATTTCTACAGTAATTCTGTTGTCATTTCAGTAACAGCGATTATAAACCCTTATCAGTACAGGGCATATTGTGAAGTAATACAAAACTTTACAAAAATTACTTAGGACCTATAGAGAAAAATCTATCATACCATAACAGCATCAACTTCCAAAACTTACACAGGAGGCCTACCCAGAAAAAAAGCAGCACCATAAATATTGCAATACACCCTAGATCATCCATACACCTATTCAGAAAAACGAACAAACCAGATTACTACCAATCTCTACATAGAAACTCATGGTAATGGAATACCTGGCCGTAAGTCACGCACTCAGAATATGGATAGAGCCTCACCGAGTTGGGAATAAGCTATCACAAACTAAATACAATTGTACATAGACAAAACTGAAACTGAAACCCCAGAAGCCAACTCCTGCATCAGTGGTGTAGCCAGGACTGATTTTTTGGTGAGGCCTGGAATTGACATGCGTGTGCATAAAACAGTGCAAATGTTGATATTGCCTTCAGTTATCCTCTCATTCAACTGTTTTTCTGCCATTGACTGGATGGGTCTTATGCCAAATTGGAGAGGCCATCATCTATCCAGCTCAGTCCTTGACTATACCCCCATCTATAGTACAATATCAGGGAAAGAAAGATGCATATGCCTCTGTACAATGCAAAATAAAAAGATAATGTAATAGCAAGCGCTGTGAAAAGCTCTTATTCAATCACTCACCCACAGAAGGAAAACTCACAGACAGGCTGGAATGCAAACAGGATCTTTAATGTGCACACAGGATCAGACAGAGAGCCGGTACCCTCCAACAAAAAGGTCTGAGCCCCGAGGGACGGCCTACAATGCCTTATATACAGTACAGTTTTAAACTCATTCTACAATCCCATTTGCCACAGGTATTTCCTGTCCACCAATCAGCAGCCCCTGGGGAAGGTACCTGGGTGACCTGTCCAAACCGGTATGCTCTGGTCTGTTGGTTTCTGGGCTAGGGGATACTGTGCTCAGACTTGGAGTGGGGGAAGGGTGCCTACTGAAATCTCAATGCCTTTCTCTTAGCAGGCTGATTACCTCATGGCTTGCGGGGGAAGGGTCAGGCTGATAAGAGCCTCATGGCTGCCTCACTCCCCCCTTTTTAAGTGAGACCTCAACCGCTAGAGGCGGTTGAGGGCTGTATTTGGGACAGGGCCATGACAGTGGTAACCACCTTGCGTTCTACCAGGGTATCAAGGGTGGTGGTCATGAAGCGGTAAAGAATGGGGATACAACATGGCAGAATGGCACATAGCAGTAAATGAAAAGAACCCCTACCACTGGGATTTTTAGTCCCCCTGGCCAACTGAACCACTTCATAAACCACCCAGGACCCATGGACAGGTAACTAGATCACTTAGGTCTTGGATAGGGTGTTCAATGGAAACACTTGCATCAGTGAGTTTAACACAACACATACCCTATACCCTCTATAGCAACTCCTGCACAACGTTTTTGTTCCGTATGCAAAAGTTGCTGTTCTGACTGTAAAAGGTTGCAGGGCCTGCAGAGGCCTCTTTCCTTTGGGACAAAGGAGGGCCGTGTGCAAAAAGTCTGCAGAGGCTTCTTTCCTTTGGGGCAAAGGCTCTTTCCCTGGGATCCACCCTTATCAGCATATTAATGGCTTTTATTCTTGCTAGTGTTGAGTCATTCTGGCTGTACCCTGCCATTCCCTTTGCTTCATTAATCACTGGCACTGTAGTCTTCAGGGCATATGAGTACTTTGTATCACCAGCTTTGTTTGGCCTGTTTAACCTGTTCAGGCCTGGCATGTCTTTTCTTGTGCTGGGTCCATTTTCTGTGCACTTTCAGGCCTGACCTGTTTCTTAGCTAGGTTCATTCTCTGTGCACTTCTGTTCAGAGTATGGTTTCCCTGGCTTTACTCTTGTTGTGCTGGGCTCTGGGTACTCATTTTCTTAGCCCACATGCTTTTTCCGTGCCATCATAATGTATTACAGCCTCAGGCAAGGATGCAGCCATACTAGACATACCTATCAGCCAATTTCCCTTCATTCCCAATTTTTCTTTTTCTTTTCTTGTTTATGGGGCAAAGGTAATCCCACTAAGGGCAATGGACAAGCAACCATTTGAGACAGATATTGAGACAGATAGGGGTCATCAGAAAAGCAGCTTCTGGTACTGTTCCCTAGAGACAACATACATTGTAACATCATTTTCTTGCAGCTGGTCAATAATATTGAAAACACATAACATGAAAGTATGTCAAAAGCAGCAGTGCTTAATAATGTGATAAAGAATGTTCTGAGAATAGTACAGCAAAAACTTGAGCTGGTGTGGGTATTGCAGTTGCTGAAGCCGAAATGGCTTGCAGACTTCAGCCACCTTCCAAGAAAACAACATTAAAAGGATAACAATACAATCATTCACAGAAGCCCCCAAAACCCCCCAGTCAGTCCAATAGTTCTTTTTTTCCTGCCTCTCAGCAGTTCCCCAGGACCTCGCAGTGTGCTCCACCCCTCTCTGAAGTTTAAGTTCTGCTTCTCTTAAAAATTTAAACCTCCCATTCTCCTAGGCAGACACCCTGGCCCGCTTTCAATGTGACACACTGATCCAGATAGGGTCTCCTTCACACATCTCAGCGGTGGGCAGCTCTGAGTTCTCGGGATGGTCTGCTCCATCTGGATCCCGGCCACCTCCCTTGTCTTGTGTTACGATTTGGACATTCATTCTTCCAATGCCCCTCCTCTTTGCAGTAGGCACAATGATTGGGGGCTAGGGAAAACCTCGGCCCCCCGTATCCGCGGCCTCGCCCTCGTTCTTCTGTGCTGAACAAAGTAGGAAGCAGTTGTCTAGTGTCCGACCAGGCAGGCTGGTGTGTTTGTATACTACTGGTCATAGGGTCTGTCAGTTCTTGGGGCTTTTCAGTATAGGAAGCATAATGGGTTTTCCAGTTCAACAGGTCCGTAGTGGAGATAGGGACATAAATCAGGCTGGATGGTCCCAGTGTCACACGCCCAGCAGCATCAAGGTACGGGAGCCCCTGTACTTGTCGTAATGGCATTTGGAGATCATGCAACTGCAGGTGGTAGGCCCTCGGGGTGGACGATTCAAGTTCAGCCTGTGTGCTCTCAGGGGAGGAGATGGTGGAACTGGAGGTGGTACCAGGAGTGGGAGGGGTGGAGGATGTGGGAGGGGAATCTGAAGACGATGGGCTGGAATCCACAGAATATTCCCTAAATCTGGCCCCACCCACCCCAAGAGGAGGTCTTCCTGACTCTTCAGCTAGGGGCGGACCCTGCAGTGGTGCAGATGGGACATGAGGTTGAAGCAGAGGGAGAGGGCGTGGAGGAATGTCTGGAGGGTCCCGCCCCTGGTAGATAGAGGCGGGTGTCCATCCCTTTTGGCGACCACTGGCCGCCACCATTATTCTACACTGATCCTCGTGACAGCGCTGGAACCATCTTGGTCTGAGCTGGCATATGGCCAGCCATGAATCAATATAAGGGAACTGGTCAGGGCGCTCTTTTTCAACATTTGATGGAGCAAAGACACAGTGGACAGGTCAGTGGACCCCTGGGGAGGCCATAACTTAACTAAGGCTGGCCATTCCCTCTCACACAAAAAGGATAATCTGGAGGCGGAGAGAGGTACCCCGTAATCCTCTCCAAACCCAGATTTAAAATTGAGAAGCATGCACTGTAGGGGCGTTTTTTCTTTTGACTTTCCTAACCCCATGCTCTACTTCTAGTTCAATAACTAAATACAGTATGCAATGTGGATCAGATCTCTTAACCCAATCTCAATTCAGGAAAAATGCAATTTTCAATAAGAAAAAATAATACAATTTACAATACAGACCCTAGTTAGTCTAAATTCAGGAAAAATAATACAATTTACAATACGGACCCTATCTAGTCTTAATTCAGGAGGGGAGAAAGGAAAAAAGAAAACACAGAATTTTTACAATATAGGTCTTGGCAATTTACAAAATATACACTCAGATTTGATTTAGATAAGTTAAAAATATAAGCTAGCTATTCTTAAAATGTCCACCAGATGGAGCTCCAGAGTCACTAACCATGAGGAATAGTAGTAAATACAGCTAATGTCCACTAGATGGAGCTCCAGAATCGCTTTAAGTATATTGCAGTGTAGCTTACACGTGGTCTTTTCAAGATGGCCGCCTCCACGTGCGTCCCGACAACGATTCAGCTGCTCCTGGGTGCAGGGGAATTCGCACAGGCGGTGTTCCCAAGATGGCTGCCACCCCACCGTGCTCTTCCACACCGGCTCACCCTCCACTCACAGATGAGGAAAGAAGGAAAGCAATGGACATCCAGGCTTCTCCTTCAATGGCTCTGTTTTTGCTGACTCTGGGCCCAAAGGGAAAAACAGGGATAGGCATCGGGGCAGCATAAATCAGCATGGGGAAGCACAGATCAGGAGCGGGAACCACAGTGGCAGCATGGGGAAGCACAGATCAGGAGCGGGAACCACAGCGGCAGCATGGGGGAGCACAGATCAGGAGCGGGAAACACAGCGGCAGCATGGGGAAGACAGAAATTCACATCGGGCAGCATGGGGAGACAGAAATTCACATCGGGCAGCATGGGGAGACAGAAACTCACATCGGGCAGCATGGGGAAGACAGAAACCCACATCGGGCAGCATGGGGAGACAGAAACCCACATCGGGCAGCATGGGGGAGACAGGAATTCACATCGGGCAGCATGGGGGAGACAGGAATTCACATCGGGCAGCATGGGGAGACAGAAATTCACATCGGGCAGCATGGGGAAGACAGAAATTCACATCGGGCAGCATGGGGAGACAGAAACCCACATCGGGCAGCATGGGGAAGACAGAAATTCACATCAGGCAGCATGGGGAAGACAGAAATTCACATCGGGCAGCATGGGGAGACAGAAATTCACATCGGGCAGCATGGGGAAGACAGAAATTCACATCGGGCAGCATGGGGAGACAGAAACCCACATCGGGCAGCATGGGGAGACAGAAATTCACACCGGGCAGCATGGGGAGACAGAAACTCACATCGGGCAGCATGGGGGAGACAGAAATTCACATCGGGCAGCATGGGGAAGACAGAAATTCACATCGGGCAGCAAGGGGAGACAGAAATTCACATCGGGCAGCATGGGGAGACAGAAATTCACATCGGGCAGCATGGGGAGACAGAAACTCACATCGGGCAGCATGGGGAAGACAGAAATTCACATCGGGCAGCATGGGGAGACAGAAATTCACATCGGGGCACAAGGGAAGCATGGAGACAGCACAAATTAACATCGGAGCACATGGAGAACTCTCCTTGCAGTCACGCCCCAGAAAACTCCCCACAAGCAGAAAGGAAAGAAGAGAAGCAGCGATCCATTCCCCATCTCAGGTATGTTTAACTTATGAAGTGCTATATTTTGGTTACTTTTAGAAGTTTTTGGCAGCGCTTTTAAAAGATCCTTAAGAGTGGTAATACTAATATCCTAGGCAATTTTCTTTCTTCAATATCTGTGGCAGCGCTGCACTTTAAATACCTTTTACTGCAGTTATCTTACTGGTCCACAAAAAGGACTCTGATTTCTCATACTGCAGTTATCTTACTGGTCCACAAAAAGGACTCTGATTTACTGGACGAACGATGGCTTCAGAAACCCCCCCCCCCCCGGGGTCCCTACTAGGACCGTTCGTGCGGGTGATCGGGCCGCTACAGGTTCCTAGAATTTACTAGGAATTACAGACGGAGTACAGAAAGTAGCAGTACTCACCAGAGCTCTGATCAGACAGGTAGTTTGGATGCCAGTCTATCCAGCCGGTTTTCAATCGGGGATTCAGCCGCAGGGACCGGCTGTCCAGACAAGTCAAAGAGTCCTTCGGAGCACAAAGGGGCCCCGTGGCGCCAAGGATCGTTGATCACCTGGAGGGGTCGGTCCCTGACCGGTGGAGGCCCTGATCCTGCAAAAAGCAATAGTCTTCCCACCGTGGGTGTGATGAGGGAGGCTTTTCTTTTAAATTTTCCCAGGCCGATGCACCAAAATGTAATAGCAAGCGCTGTGAAAAGCTCTTATTCAATCACTTACCCACAGAAGGAAAACTCACAGACAGGCTGGAATGCAAACAGGATCTTTAATGTGCACACAGGATCAGACAGAGAGCCGGTACCCTCCAACAAAAAGGTCTGAGCCCCGAGGGACGGCCTACAATGCCTTATATACAGTACAGTTTTAAACTCATTCTACAATCCCATTTGCCACAGGTATTTCCTGTCCACCAATCAGCAGCCCCTGGGGAAGGTACCTGGGTGACCTGTCCAAACCGGTATGCTCTGGTCTGTTGGTTTCTGGGCTAGGGGATACTGTGCTCAGACCTGGAGTGGGGGGAAGGGTGCCTACTGAAATCTCAATGCCTTTCTCTTAGCAGGCTGATTACCTCATGGCTTGCGGGGGAAGGGTCAGGCTGATAAGAGCCTCATGGCTGCCTCAATAGAACATGTAAATTCCAAAGACTGACATATTTCAATCATTAAATTGAAAATAAAATTCATTTTTCTACTTTTGTTGAGTGGCCATTTTATTCTCTAATTTGTTGTTGGCCTCTGGTTTCTGCTTTCTTCTGTCTTCTCTTAATACGCTTTCTAGGGTCTCCGGCCCATCTGCCATTTCTCTCCCCTCTTGTCGTCTTCACTTTCCATATATCTCTGGCATTTATCTTTTCCTTTCAGCTTTCTTCCATTTATTTCTCTCTCTCTCTATCAACTCAGATTTTACACTCCCTCCTTGCCATCCATCCTCAACCCTCACTCATTACTGCATCTACCACTTTCCAACCCTTAACACAGTCCTCTCATTCCCTGGCTCTCTATCCTTCCACAGCCTCTTTTTCCCCAGGGTCAGCCCCAAAGCTGGTTCAGTGTTGGCATCCTAGGCAACACTTTACACCCCTCCTGGTCAACAAAATCTATTGTTTAGCTTTAAATACCCTGTTCTTTGCTGCACCCCTCCCCCCAAAAGAAGTTGCCACCCTAAGAAACCGCTTAGTTTGCTTGGTTGAGCCAGCCCTGACTCTTCCCTTTCTTTTCCTCATTCAATATCCATCATCTCTTCCCTTTTCTCCTCCCCTGGCCACTGTCTCTCTCCTCCATCCTGCACCTCCTCCCAAGCCACCATGTACACTATTCCCCCTCTCTGTGTGCATCCCTTCTCTCCCGTCCTGTGTCCGGTATCTCCCCACACCCCATATCCAGCATTTCACATCTTCCTCTTCCTCCCCCATCCTGTCTTGAATTTCCACCTAGCTCTCCACCACATGCCCAGCATCTTCCTTTTCTCTCCATCCCCTTTATCCACCATCTCTCCTCTCTCCCTCACCCTGTTCCCAGTTTCTCTTCTCTCATTTTCTCCCATCCACCAATGCCTAGCATCTGCCCTTTCTCCCTTAGCTCCCCTCCCCATGTCCAGTATCTGCCCTCTGCCCCCTCACCCTATGATCAACATCTACCTTCCAGTTCCATGTGGCCAACATCCACCCTCTAACTCCCACTCCTCCCATGTCCAACATTCATCTCCCACCTCCATTCCATATATTTTTGGCCGCCATTTCCCTCTATGTCTCTCTACCCGTGTCCAGTAAGTACCTGTCATCATGCTCCTCTCAAACACTTGCACTGCCTCTCTCTCTGCCTGCTGCCATCTCCCTCGATGTCTGCAGCAGCAGCGACAGCTTTCAAATTAGAGAAAAAACAAAGAAAAACAAATGCGCGTGGGACCTTCAGGTTTGCTGAGCATTAAAAAGTCCATGCCAGTACTGCCTCCTCTGATGCAAAGAAGAGGTGGGACCAGCAGAGTCTTACAGGTTGTGATAAGGAAGCTTATCATAGTTCAGGAGGGAGCTATAAAAGAGGTGAATTGGCTCTGAACAAGCAACCTGTCTTTGCTGGTAGAAATACTATAACAGAATGTTTTCATAAAAGACTACCAGTCCCAGAATGCACCAGGTTTCAAACAGCCTCTAGGAGGGCTGAAGTGGGGAAACGTGTGTTCAATCAGGAGAGCTATGAGGTAATCCCCAATCACTCATCTCCAGGGGCAGGGCTTGATTCAGCACACCTGGGCTGTGCTAGGGTGGAGTGTCCCTCTAAGCACTTTAAAAGTAAAAGATATTCTACACAGAGACAGATCAGGAATGGTGGGAATAAGAAGAACTGTCAGAGCCAGAACAAGAACCGACAGAACGGTGAGAACAGGAACAGAGAGAACAAGAAGAGAAAGACATCTTGGAGGTCTAAAGAAGGAGCCCACAGCAGTACGTGTGTTAGGAGTGATGCCAGAGGCAAGCATACTCCATTGGACTGGAGGAAGCCAGAGGAGTGGGGTTATAGAGCCAGGAATTCCCAGACGACACCTTTGAAGGAGACGGCTGCATTTGGAAGGGGCCCTAAGACCAGTGCAAGAAGGTATGTGAAGAGAGACCCAGTGTCCAGGGATCTTGATTGGAAGGCTGGACATAAAAGCTGGACTACTTACTGGCCAGGATACCTGGAGAGGAAACCTAACAGCAAAGGGAGCTCAGGTATGAACTTTGATATATGCCCTAGCTCTTCACCAGGAAGGCAGCAGGGAAACAAGTATTATCCTGAGAGTAATCAATTAAGGAATTCCTCTGAGCCAGACCATGATATTGATTCCATGATATTTGAGGAAGAGGGAGATATATCAAATGATCAATTGGAATACATGGATTGCTCTCTGTCTAGGCTGCTGTTTTAAAGTAGTTTCTCACTAATGCAAACAACCACAAAAAGGAACTGTAACTTGTTCTTTTATCTACCCAGAAAAGTCTCTGCCAGAAAGCTTTAGGGTAGGATTGAGCCACGTAAAGAGAGTGAACCAGCAAAGGGGTTTGCAGCTGGCTAATTATTGGTAATTGAGCCAGGCACAAGTGCACGTGAACTCTAGAAGGAAACGTCTTCCTTGTGTGTGTGAATAGAAGAAAGTTATCCTTGATAAAGAACAGTTTTTTTGTTACTTTTGGGTTTGTTTTTGCCTTTTGGAGCACTGCTAAGAAGGTCATTAGCAGGAACCATCAAAAAGACCTTTTCTGTTTCCCATCAAGGTCTTTATTGATTTATTGCTTAAGAAGTTCAGTTACCTTATAACATGTTTTGTTTTTCCTGAGTACAATACTGGAAGCAAGTGTCCTTTTGTGTTACCAAGTAAATCTGTGTGGGAGAATTAACCCCATGAATAAAATCTGTTTTTCTTTGCTTACACTCGAGCATCACAACTCATTATTTTGTGAACGGCTGATTCTGGTATAAATGAACTACATTCCCCACAATCCTTTGCAAGTCATAATAATATTTTGCCTTTGCTAAGACTGTGGACTTTCACGACCAGCACCCCCGTTTACAAGGTGCGCGACAGGCCCGCACTTCTGTTTGTTGCAGGGGCGGCTCAAGGCAATATGCCTAATGATAGAACTGCCTCTGGTTTGCCAGTTTGCATTTTGTGGGGGGCTCCTTGCTGCTCCTTGTCGGATCTGAATCTGCGGCAGCAGGAGGGGGACTAATGTTGCTGCTGCTGCTGCAACAATGTCTTTGATTTTTTTTTAAAGAAAAGGCAGAGGGAGGTGGCCGTTGCTAGGGGGTTTTGGGAGCATTTTTGCCACTCCCAAAACTTTGTCACCTGAGGTGATCGCCTCACTCTGCCTAATGACAGAAACACCCCTGTCCTTAATGACTTGGAGCGTAGAGAATGCTTTCTGGGGTCTACACACCCTCCATAGGATGGGGTCTTCTTCAATCTTTGCTTACCACTGAGGCTCACCCAATATCTTTAATACCTTAGTCACATTTTTGAAGCAGCTTTGATAGCTTATCTTTGCTGAATATCCTCACCACGTCTGAGGTGTGACTACCATACTGCTGTGGACCCCCTCCTCTGAGTGTATCTTTTTCCTGAGAAGGCAAAACCAGCCATGGGAACCACTCCTCTTCTTCTTCCTCCCTTGGACACTTGACCAGTGGATGCAGGTCCAGTGATCTTCTCAGCTCCTGCATGGACACCTGAAGGCTATTAGTCCCTGCCTCATTGCCACATAAGCTCTGTGAAGCATTAAAATAAATTCAAAAGAAAATATTCCACCCTCCATTGTAATTCCCCATTCTTCAAGGAAAGCCTCATTGGGTTCTCCCCTTCAGCCCTATCACTGTGGGCTGCTCCAGGGTCTGTTTGGGGCTACATCTTTCCTCCCTAAACTCCTGACCCAGGAGTATACCATTGTTATTTCCCAGACCCTCCCCCCCTCCCATTGCAGCATTTGCAATAGGATCCCACTACAGTAGGTATCCTACATAGACCGCATGCATTTCAGTATCTGGCCCTCTTCATGCCTGCACTTTGCTTCTCCTACCACCATGCTAATCGTCTCTTTACTGGGCCACTCATGGTTAATCCTTGGGAGGGGGGACTCGGTTCTTGAAGTCTCAAGCAACAAGATCAGGAGAGCCACCCAAATGGGCTGACATTTGTCTCCTGCACCCATGTGCACTGAGGTCAAGCTTTAGCAAGCCAGCTGCTTCCTTTTCTTCCTTGCTGCACCAGTCCTACCTGTTTTTTGCTGGAGATAGAGCAAATATGGTGTTGTTCTGTCATGGCTTGCTAGGAGGAAAGGCTGACCCACTTGTCTGGACTGATCTGAAAAGATGAAAAGGAAGCAGTGGACAGTCTTTCTATTACAGGGGAACAATCTCTAGTCAATGAGCAGGATGAGCAATAAAGCAAACAAATTACCAAGTCCCAAGATTTCAATGTTCCCATCACATTCAGTTTCTGCGTTAACATCATTTTGTTCATCCTTATATGTCTGCAGTTTCCACATAAAGACAGGAATGCTTAATCAGTGCAGAATCAGCTTCAAAGGTCCAAGCTTCTGTAATACAGAGCGCATCAAGTAGCTCATCAATAACACAGGTACACTAAAAAAATTTTTTTTTAAACTGCCTCTAATGTTTCGATTGATTTTTACGTTTTTTTGTGCGCTGAATCCAAATCTGGTAACCAATTTGCTCCATCACGTACAGATTTTTTGCTACATTGGGTTAGCAGTTTGAGGTGAACATTTCAGATTGAGTGCGATCGAGATAAAAGTTTCTTGGATGAATTCTTTATACTAATTGTTTAGTAGTTATTCAAATAAGAATAAAGAAAATTGTAACAAGGCAGCACATAAGAATAGAGTAATGTCAACAAAACACACTGTGATGGTAGCAAAATTGTCTGCACTTAAAACAGCCACATACATGTGCACAAACATTGAGCATATAAGAGCGAGGTTAGACACAAAGCAAAGCAAAGAAATGTGCAAAAAATGTTGTACAGGTATGTATGTAAGAATAGAAAACGCAAACCGCACCATTGCAATACATGAAGACAAACACCCGATGGTGTGAAAATAAAATTCTAATAAATGAGATCCGACACTGTGGTAATAACTAGCAAATTTTTATTTCAAAGTTTAGTAAAAACACGATATTTGTCAACACAGTTTAGATTTTAAAGTCATTCTTGGGTCAATCAATCTCCTGGTGGGCCTGTTTCTTCTTCCCCCGAATGCTTCTCTTGGTGCGCTGCTTGGCGTATTTTTCATCTGGGGTTTCCCGCAGCAGCAACCAGCAGAAATCAGCCATCATAGTGGTGTTCCATCTTCCTTGGTACCTTCTCTCTGCGTCCTTGACGTCCTGGTGAAACCTTTCACCTTGTTCTTCACTGTACGCCCCCAAGTTTTCGGGAAAGTAGTTCACATGGGAGTGCAAGAAATGGACTTTCAGGCTCATGTTACAGCCTTGTTCTTTGAAGGCATTGAGCATCCTGGCAACAATATCCTTGTAGTTCTCATCCCATCTGTTCCCCAAGAATTTGAGAACAACATCCTTGAAGGAATCCCAAGCTTCTTTTTCCTTCTCAGACATTGTTTCAGCGAATGCTCCATCAGAAATGAGTTTCCTTATATCAGGGCCAACAAACACTCCTTCCTTTAGCTTTGCTTCAGAAAGTCGGGGGAACTTTGAGCAAAGGTACCGAAAGCACTCACCATCTTTTGGAAGGGACTTGATAAATTGCTTAATGAGACCCAACTTAATGTGGAGAGGTGGTAATAGAATTTTATCACGAGGTACCAAGCTCTCATGAAGAACATTTTTCTCACCGGGTCTCAAATACTCCCGAATTGGCTAGTCTTTTTTCCCCCAGTATAGGTCGCGGGCCCGGCTATCCCACAAGCAAAGGAAGCAGGGATATTTGGTGAAACCGGATTGCTGCCCTAATAGCATGGATAGAATTTTAAAGTCTCCACAAATCATCCACTTATGCTCATCATAACGAATCTTCTGAAGAATCAGGGCCAAATTCTCGTATTTTTCTTGGAGAATAACAGAGTGAGCAATAGGAACTGAAGCGAATGTGTTGCCATTATGAAGAAGAACACCTTTTATGCTGTCTTTTGACGAATCAATGAACAGCCACCATTCAGCAGGATCATACTTGAGTTTAAACTTTTCCATCACTCCGTATATATCGTTGCAAAATACCAAATCTTCCTCTTTGCTGAAATACTTCAAAAATTGTGTCTCGCGGTTGCGGTACCAATAAAAAGTTGTTCCTGGTGACAATAGATTTTTCTGTTTAAGCCGAGAACCTAGCAGTTGGGCAGCATCTTTTGGGAGTCCTAAATCCCGGACTAAATCATTCAATTCAGCTTGAGAGAAAAGTTCAGGTTTCGGCTCTGGTTCAGTTTCAAACTCGGAAGTACTGGACTCATCGGGAAAAGCCATCTGATGAGTCTCATCATGATCAGAACCGTCCACACAAATATGATCCAAAGATTTTGGTGGTTCAGGCACAGGTACTTCGTTGCTATGAGGCATAGGCCTAATTGCTGAGGGAAGGTTGGGGTAACTTATTACGTTCTTATTTTTTAAGTTGTATCCCTTCACAATGCAAGAGCAAAAATAGCAGTCGCTGCTGTGGTCTCTTTGTTCACGCCACATCATAGGTATTCCGAAACAAAATGCTTGTTTTTTACCTTTCATCCATAAGCGTAGATCTTCCTCACATGTCTTGCACACTTTGTGAGGAGCCCACGGTTTGTCTTGATCGCCTAACTTCAAACCGAAATAGGCGAAATATACTTTTTTAATAAATGCAGAAATGTTCCTCTGCTGCTTTTTCACGGTATATTCCCCACAAATAAAACAAAAACTGTCCGGAGAGTTGACGCAACCTCTGGCTCTGTGAGCCATCACAAATACACAGCACTGCAAACTACAACTGTAGTGAACCACTTCGGAATAAAGCTGGATTACGACTGAGCAAACAAAAGGTAATAATGAACTTGCAAGAAACTGAAATTTGACAGGAACGTTCATGTCGCAACCACCGTGTTTGAGCGAGCGAACGAGGCGAGGCGAACAGGAAAGAACATGCGCCAGCGCGAGTACTGGATTTAGCCCCCCGCCTCCCAATTGTCCTGTTAATGTATAAAATGAATACAAAACACTCTAAAATATCATGAGGGAGTGTTTCTAGTTAGTTAACCATTACAACCTCTATTTTGGGCCAAGAAAATAAACTGCAGTCGGCTAAAAAGAAATTATGTGAACATTCCTTATATGGGTAAGAAATCTAATTTTGCAAGAAAACGTGATGTGATGGAACATTTTGGCTATTTTTCCTGGATTCAGCACCCCAAAATCTATAGGAATCAGTTGCAAAACTGGAGGCAGTTTTTTGGTAGTGTACCTGTGTAATTAAGCAACACATAATCACAGTTCTAATTCTAGTGGACCTTGCACTGATTAGGAAAATTGCAAACTGAGTCTTAGTACATGAATAAGACATTGAGGCACACTAATTCAATACTGACTTGGGTGAGATCTCTTATAAAACATAGGGGGAGGATATTTAAAGACATTTACATGGTTATGTAAATACCATTCAGTAGGATATTCAGCAGGTCCTGAATATCCAAGGGTGCCACTGCTGCATGTCCCATTTCTAACTGGTTAGCATTGGTGGGTTATGGGGTGGTACCCATTGATAACCAGGCAGATCCAATATTGAGCTGTTGCCCGGTTACCAACGTTCAATGAAAGTCAGGCACAGCAAAGGCTGGCCTAACTTTCAGTGCAGAAATTAACTGGGCAGTGGTTGAATATCACCACTGCCTGGTTAGCTTCCTGGCAATCAAGCCAACCCAGATATTCAATGTCAGGGTCTGGATATGGCCCCAACATTAAATATCCAGGTTTAGAGTTCAGTGGCAGTGACTATTTTCATTAGATCACCACCATTAAATATTTTCAAATGGTCCAGACTAAGGTTATCATATCATCCACAGCATGTAATTACAGAAATCCCCTGATGCTCCATTAAAATAACAAAATACTGGAGGGGGGTACTTTAGAAGCTTGGAAAATGTATGTATGCCTCTGCCCGCCATTCAAACCTTGCCTCCTGGCACCCACCAACCCACATGTTGGATGGGCTGGGACTGCGCACCAACAACACTGACAGCACACGGGAGGGGGTGGTAGAGGGGATGTTGGTGGAGGGGGTAGCAGCACCCACCTGCAGCAGACCAAAGGCATGTTCTGGTCCTGTGCGCTGTACACATTGCAACATGTGCCATGGTCTGTCTGATGGAAAGCATGTCAGCCCCAGGGAACATTGTAGCCATATGTCAGCACTGTGGTTCAATGCACACAGTCAGTGCTTATACACGTGGAAGATCATGGGTTCAGGTCCTGGCTGTAGATCATGCATTGCTTGTCCCTGTGGCTAAGCTTTAACCTACAGTGCATCTTTAATACCAGCATGTGCAACCCTCAATGAATGGGCCAGCAAGGGTACAAACACCCATCAGCCACACTAACAGACTCCACTATCCACAGCTGATGGAGAGTTAAGCTGATAGCACAGGCACACTGAGCAGGCATTAACATCAAAGTGTGCTACTAGCTCCTGCACAATGAGCACACATTAGCAATGCTTGAACTGATATTGAGACCAAAGTGGCAGGCAGGAATGCCAGCGATCCCCATTTTTGTACAGCGCAGCGATATAAGCTTGTGTGTATGTCTCTTCATTGTTTTGTGACTTTCTACATCTCAATGATCCTGGCATAGCCTAAGCTGTTCCCAGCATTAGTCTGCAAATGTGCATGATGAGGAGCATAGTATTGTGGGTATGGCTTGAAACAGGGCAGATTGGCCAGGATGTGTCTGCATCAGAGGTAGAGTCAATGGCTGAGACATCGTAGTGCTCGTCTGCCACATGCATGGACTTGGTGGCCACATCATGTCATGCTGGGAGGGCACTCTCACTCTGACCGAGCAGTGACCATGTCATGGCTATATATCCACATACTGCTATATAGTGTCTGACTCCAGTGATGTGGGTGCACTTCCTGTCCTTGGGGCCTGATCACATAACCAAATGCTGAGTGTCCATGCTGGTTAGTGCTATGTCCTCATTTTGCACCTGTGTGTTACTCAAGTCATTTCCCGGCCTGTAACAGTCCAGCCTCTGCTGTGACTTGCAGATACCCATCCTTCTACTTTGTTATGCATTCTGGTCACACTTTGGGTCAACAAAAATGCTATTCCTTATCATGGCCTTCTGAGAGCAAGGCTTTATTGATGCTGCTGCAGCCCGTTGAAGGGGGTCAGACATGTGGCATTTCAGAATGTGTTTTGTCGCATTTTATGTCAGCCACATCCTTCATGGACTGACAATACCTCTGCTTGAGCTTGAGCTCATCACTTAACCCACCAATATCTCAGTGGACTGCAGGTCCATATAGTCCCTATAATGTCATCAGACATTACCAATTGACGGTAAGATGTATCCCGATGTGACTGCACTCCTACAGCGGTATAGTAACAGGCAGTTACATGCATACAACAGTAACCTACTTGGGCAACATGAGACATGAATGACATCATGATTGTGACTGTACAGCTTTGGCTCCATTATATCTCTGCAGTACATGTGGACACATCCTACCCCTCAGATAGCCACCTGCAGGTATCACCTCATGTCCGTATGTGCCCCATTTGCTCAGTTTGGATGACACCTATGCAGTTGTCATCTGAACATTTGTCTGAGCTCTTGTAAGGTGGCTGTGTGGCTGGGACAGGTGTGAGTCCCACATGTCTGGTATCAGGCCTTCCAAGTTGCATTGGCACACATTTTCACACACAGTACAAATACGTTGGGGATGGCACTTATGGCACATCAGTGCTGCCAGCCCATATCACCCTCTCCTCAGCCGCCATCCTACTACTACTACTACTGAGAATTTATATAGTGCTACAAGTCCCATCCTTCCTTCAGCCCATCCATCTGCCTCTTTCGGCTTTGTGCAGTCATGTCTTCTTGTGCAAGCTGCTACACAATGGCCTACACTGGTACTGTTTTCTGCATTTTACTCTTCACGCACACCACTCCTGTGCCTGATCTGCACGTCACCACTCCTACTCTTTCCTCCTGTCGCTGCACACATCCTGCCACTTCTGGATCTGCACACTGACATTGGCACCCCCCTGTGCATTGGTACAGCTGCTTCCCACATGCTCGTCCACTTTACTGGCTGCATGTAGGGTGCCCAATATATGGCAGGTCCATTAGCTCCTACCTGTCCTTTCATCCATCACCTTTACATTGATTTTCCTTGGTGCTCCTTTATCCAGCGTTAGGGTTATAGCTGTTTTCAGAGGTTAAGGTGCATGCTTGACATCTTGACAGCCAATGTCCTGTTAACGCACGTTAAATGGCCCATAGCACCATTTATGCCAAAACACCTCCTATCCGCCCAGTGCTCTTTATGCATGTAACACCCCTTATCAATGCCATTAACGCCTGTTACCTTAACACCCTTTAGTAAACATACTCCTTAGTGGTGGGGCATTCTGGGGGGAGAGCAAGGGCGGCACCAGAGGTGTTAGCCGATCAGCAGCAAAATTGAGCCACTTGCCGATTAACCCTAACCAGCTGAAGTTGGACCAAAAAACCGCTGGCCTAACTTTAGCTAATTTAACTATCCAGCCAGTGACTGAATATCACTGCTGACTGGATAGCTAAGCCTCTATCCAGGCAAACCGAATATTCAAAGTCAGTGACCAGATATGACTGCAGCATTTAATACCCAGTTTAAAATTAAAGTGCACTTTAAGTGTGTTGATGGCTGCTGCTGAAAATGTTCCCACAATTAACATGTTCAAGAAATAATCCAAGGATTAATGTGTTAATCAGTGCTAAATGGCATTCTGTCCTATAAACATTTAAATTTACAATGGTCAAGTAATTGAAAATAGGTCCTATGTCTTGGTTAAACCTTGAATTCACATAACAACATTTCAGAAAATATTAGTAAATGTCATTCAACCAATTCAAGTTGGTAGCTAAGTATGCTATTTATTTTACAGTTACTGGAGATTACAGGTCAGTTCAGCTTAGATTTGAATGGAGGTTGATTAGCTCAGCAAGTCATGGCAAGTGTCTGATTAGACAAGGACAGAACAGCAAAGAAAAGAAGAAATCCAAAAGGTAATAGTGAAATTTTGTGAAAAGTCCGGTTGTCTGTTACTAATGAACCATTCTATGTAAACAAAGTTATGTTCTATGTAAACCGCTTTGAGAATCTGAAAAGCGGTATATAAAAAAAAATGTTAAATAAATAAAGTATATGGGAAATATTGAAGAACACATTGATTACACAGGTACACTACCAAAAAACTGCCTCCAGTTTTGCAACTGATTCCTATAGATTTTGGGGTGCTGAATCCAGGAAAAATAGCCAAAATGTTCCATCACGTCACGTTTTCTTGCAAAATTAGATTTCTTACCCATATAAGGAATGTTCACATAATTTCTTTTTAGCCGACTGCAGTTTATTTTCTTGGCCCAAAATAGAGGTTGTAATGGTTAACTAACTAGAAACACTCCCTCATGATATTTTAGAGTGTTTTGTATTCATTTTATACATTAACAGGACAATTGGGAGGCGGGGGGCTAAATCCAGTACTCGCGCTGGCGCATGTTCTTTCCTGTTCGCCTCGCCTCGTTCGCTCTCGCTCAAACACGGTGGTTGCGACATGAACGTTCCTGTCAAATTTCAGTTTCTTGCAAGTTCATTATTACCTTTTGTTTGCTCAGTCGTAATCCAGCTTTATTCCGAAGTGGTTCACTACAGTTGTAGTTTGCAGTGCTGTGTATTTGTGATGGCTCACAGAGCCAGAGGTTGCGTCAACTCTCTGGACAGTTTTTGTTTTATTTGTGGGGAATATACCGTGAAAAAGCGGCAGAGGAACATTTCTGCATTTATTAAAAAAGTATATTTCGCCTATTTCGGTTTGAAGTTAGGCGATCAAGACAAACCGTGGGCTCCTCACAAAGTGTGCAAGACATGTGAGGAAGATCTACGCTTATGGATGAAAGGTAAAAAACAAGCATTTCGTTTCGGAATACCTATGATGTGGCGTGAACAAAGAGACCACAGCAGTGACTGCTATTTTTGCTCTTGCATTGTGAAGGGATACAACTTAAAAAATAAGAACGTAATAAGTTACCCCAACCTTCCCTCAGCAATTAGGCCTATGCCTCATAGCAACGAAGTACCTGTGCCTGAACCACCAAAATCTTTGGATCATATTTGTGTGGACGGTTCTGATCATGATGAGACTCATCAGATGGCTTTTCCCGATGAGTCCAGTACTTCCGAGTTTGAAACTGAACCAGATCCGAAACCTGAACTTTTCTCTCAAGCTGAATTGAATGATTTAGTCCGGGATTTAGGACTCCCAAAAGATGCTGCCCAACTGCTAGGTTCTCGGCTTAAACAGAAAAATCTATTGTCACCAGGAACAACTTTTTATTGGTACCGCAACCACGAGACACAATTTTTGAAGTATTTCAGCAAAGAGGAAGATTTGGTATTTTGCAACGATATATACGGAGTGATGGAAAAGTTTAAACTCAAGTATGATCCTGCTGAATGGCGGCTGTTCATTGATTCGTCAAAAGACAGCATAAAAGGTGTTCTTCTTCATAATGGCAACACATTCGCTTCAGTTCCTATTGCTCACTCTGTTATTCTCCAAGAAAAATACGAGAATTTGGCCCTGATTCTTCAGAAGATTCGTTATGATGAGCATAAGTGGATGATTTGTGGAGACTTTAAAATTCTATCCATGCTATTAGGGCAGCAATCCGGTTTCACCAAATATCCCTGCTTCCTTTGCTTGTGGGAAAGCCGGGCCCGCGACCTACACTGGGGGAAAAAAGACTGGCCAATTCGGGAGTATTTGAGACCCGGTGAGAAAAATGTTCTTCATGAGAGCTTGGTACCTCGTGATAAAATTCTATTACCACCTCTCCACATTAAGTTGGGTCTCATTAAGCAATTCATCAAGTCCCTTCCAAAAGATGGTGAGTGCTTTCGGTACCTTTGCTCAAAGTTCCCCCAACTTTCTGAAGCAAAGCTAAAGGAAGGAGTGTTTGTTGGCCCTGATATAAGGAAACTCATTTCAGATGGAGCATTCGCTGAAACGATGTCTGAGAAGGAAAAAGAAGCCTGGGATTCCTTCAAGGATGTTGTTCTCAAATTCTTGGGGAACAGGCGGGATGAGAACTATAAGGATATTGTTGCCAGGATGCTCAATGCCTTCAAAGAACAAGGCTGTAACATGAGCCTGAAAGTCCATTTCTTGCACTCCCATGTGAACTACTTTCCCGAAAACTTGGGGGCGTACAGTGAAGAATAAGGTGAAAGGTTTCACCAGGACATCAAGGACGCAGAGAGAAGGTACCAAGGAAGATGGAACACCACTATGATGGCTGATTTCTGCTGGTTGCTGCTGCGGGAAACCCCAGATGAAAAATACGCCAAGCAGCGCACCAAGAGAAGCATTCGGGGGAAGAAAAACGGGCCCACCAGGAGATTGATTGATCCAAGAATGACTTTAAAATCTAAACTGTGTTGACAAATATCGTGTTTTTACTAAACTTTGAAATAAAAATTTGCTAGTTATTACCACAGTGTCGGATCTCATTTATTAGAATTTTATTTTCACACCATCGGGTGTTTGTCTTCATGTATTGCAATGGTGCGGTTTGCGTTTTCTATTCTTACATACATACCTGTACAACATTTTTTGCACATTTCTTTGCTTTGCTTTGTGTCTAACCTCGCTCTTATATGCTCAATGTTTGTGCACATGTATGTGGCTGTTTTAAGTGCAGACAATTTTGCTACCATCACAGTGTGTTTTGTTGACATTATTCTTATGTGCTGCCTTGTTACAATTTTCTTTATTCTTATTTGAATAACTACTAAACAATTAGTATAAAGAATTCATCCAAGAAACTTTTTTCTCGATCGCACTCAATCTGAAACGTTCACCTCAAACTGCTAACCCAATGTAGCAAAAAATCTGTACGTGATGGAGCAAATTGGTTACCAGATTTGGATTCAGCGCACCAAAAAACGTAAAAATCAATTGAAACATTAGAGGCAGTTTAAAAAAAATTTTTTTTAGTGTACCTGTGTTATTATTTGGATAAAATAAAGAATAGGGTAAGTAAGTAGGGTCAGGAGGGTTTAGGATAAAAAGTGAGAGATGAGGAAATAGAAAGATTGGAAAAGTCTTTATCAGAAGGGAAGATTCCAGATGATGACAGTTTGTTTGCAGAATTGTACAAATATTTTTGGGAGCTGATTAAGAAGGACATGGTAAAAGCGATTCATGAGAGTCTGAAAATAAGACAGTTTTCACCATCCATGCAGAGGGGATTAATAGTGTTAATTGATAAAAAGAAATGATGTAGGAAGAAAATAATTGAAGACCCAAAAGTAACATAGAAACATAGAAATATGATGACAGAAAAAGACCACATGGCCTATCTAGTCTGTCCTTCCATATCAACAACTACAACAGTCCCCTTTTTACCTTTAGAGATCCTCTGTGTTTGTCCCATGCTTTTTTGAATTCAGTTACTGTCCTCATCTCTACCACCTCCACTATTTACTATTTTTAGTAGTAGTATTTTTTAGACTACAAAAGGTGATTGAAGAAATAATAGGCTATGAATAGATCTATGTAGTTTTGGGAAGAAAGAAAACTGATGAGCAATGGCAAGAGATGTTATTTAGTACAGTGGGGGTAGGAAGGTATGACTGTGCATCATATCATTAGATCAAGAAAAAATGATAATATGAATATGTTTTATTCTACAGAGTGATAGAGAGAATGGGTTTGCAGGCAGGAGCTCAGGGCTGGATAAATGCATTCTAGAGAGAAAATGGAAGTAGAATATTAATTAATGGTATAGTGATGTAAGACTTTTTAATTAAAATTAACTTAAGACAAGATTGTCCGCTGCCCCTTTTACTTTGCATGCTAGAAACAGGGCCCTTGGCTTCTTTCATAAGGACAGACCCTTAATATGGCATCTTGATCCTTTGCAGAAGTACCATAAGGTTACTGAGAGGGGTCATGGCACTGTTTAGAACCCC
Source organism: Ichthyophis bannanicus (assembly GCA_033557465.1). Classification (NCBI taxonomy): domain Eukaryota; kingdom Metazoa; phylum Chordata; class Amphibia; order Gymnophiona; family Ichthyophiidae; genus Ichthyophis; species Ichthyophis bannanicus. Next base: position 323,749,309 of record CM066031.1, on the reverse strand, counting down.
ACACAACATTCACCAAAGGAAACCTTGAACCTTCAATACAGTTATATGCAAACTCTATTATATAATAAGAAGGTCTCAGACAATCAGCAGCACTTTATTATGGACTAGATTTCAGTCCTAATTTTGTGCCTCTTAGCATTAACGACCTTCAAAAAGTAGATTTGTCCATTTTCTTACATTTTTTAAGTTTCTTACGGTGAGAGAATACCATACGATTATAGCTTCAAAAATATACTTAAAAAATACTTAGCTTCATTCTTCTCACACTTCGATGGGTTACACTCTCAGGCTTTCACATAGATCCCAACACCTTATTTTAGGCGCCCATGCAATTGTCTGAGACCTTCTTATTATATAATAGAGGTTGAATATAACTATATTGAAGGTTCAAGGTTTCCTTTGGTGAATGTTGAGTGAGTTTCTTTTTTATTAGCATTACTTGTAGTAATCACTCGAAAAAAAGTGACTGAATTGATATTTGTCTGGATACAACAATGGAGGGTCAGTCAGTTTGGAAAGAAACATTGAGTTACACACAGGACTACATTGTGGGACTAGTTAAAGAAAAAAAACCATTTGCACTTTCAACCACTGATGTGGAAATAGTTTTGGAAAGTAATGACATGCTGTGGGAATCACTTTTGAAGTTGCAAAAGAAGAAGGTGAGAACAGAGCTTCACAGATTGTCCTTAATTGAATATATCAACCGACAGCAGATTCCGCGGGGACTCCGTGTATATAAAGAACCCCGTATGCCTGTCATGGACGTGACTTTTGTAGAACGATGGAATAAAATACTAAGGGGTATGTTTACTAAAGGGCGCTAACGTGCGCCCGGCGATAATGTGCAGGATGCCATAAAAGGAGTGGGCGTTCCGGTCTAAACGTAGCAAACCGGCATTATCGGGCGATAACGAGCGCTGCGCACATTATCGGGCGAAAGATGGAGCTAATCTGTTATGTTTTTTTGAAGGAGTGAATAAACAGGTGGACAAAGGTGAGTCGGTTGATATTGTGTATCTGGACTTTCAGAAAGCCTTTGACAAGGTCCCTCATGAGAGACTTTTGGCAAAACTAAAGAGTCATGGGATAGGAGGCAGTGTACTACTGTGGATCAGGAACTGGTTAAAAGATAGAAAGCAGAGGGTAGGGCTAAATGGCCAATTTTACCAATGGAGAAAGGTGAATAGTGGTGTACCCCAGGGATCTGTGCTGGGTCCGCTGCTTTTTGACATATTCATAAATGACCTGGAAAGTGGAATAACGAGTGAGGTTATCAAATTTGCTGATGACACAAAACTATTTAAAGTTGTTAAAACCCAGGAGGATTGTGGAAAATTGCAAGAGGATCTTGATAAATTGGAAGACTGGGCATCAAAATGGCAGATGAAATTTAATGTGGAGAAGTGCAAGGTTATGCACCTAGGGAAGAACAACCCAAACTATGGTTACACGATGCAAGGTTCCACATTAGGAACCACCACCCAAGAAAAAGATTTAGGCGTCCTTGTGGATACCATGTTAAAACCCTCGGCCCAGTGTGCAGCGGCGGCCAAGAGAGCAAATAGAATGCTAGGTATGATAAGGAAAGGAATGGAAAATAAAACAAAAGATATTATAATGCCTCTATATCGTTCCATGGTGAGACCGCACCTTGAATATTGTGTGCAATTCTGGTCGCCATATCTTAAAAAGGATATAGCAATTTTAGAAAAGGTTCAGAGAAGAGCCACCAAAATGGTAAAGGGGATGGAAGGCTACTCCTATGAAGAAAGGCTAAAAAGGTTGGGGCTCTTTAACCTGGAAAAGAGACGGCTGAGGGGAGATATGATAGAAGTCTATAAATTAATGAACGGAGTGGAACGGGTAAACGTAGATCAATTGTTTACCTTATCAGAATATAGAAAGACTAGGGGACATGCAATGAAGCTACAGGGTAAACTATTTAAGACTAATAAAAGAAAATATTTTTTCACTCAATGTGTAATCAAACTCTGGAATTTGTTACCGGAGGATGTAGTAAAGGCTGTTAGTGTAGCTGGGTTTAAAAAAGGTTTGGACAAGTTCCTGGAGGAAAGGTCCATAAACCATTATTAAGAAGGGACCCAGGATATCAATGCTTGAACCAATACAAGCATTGTGGAACCTGTGTCCCTTGGGGAAACTGCTAGGTACGTATGACCTAGATTGGCCACTGTTGGAAACAGAATACTGGGCTTGATGGACCTTGGTCTGACCCAGTATGGCATATCTTATGATCTTATGTTCTTATGTTCTTAACGTGGAATACTCTTAAATAGGCACGCTGACATGCACACAGAGCAGCCGAAGTGTAGCACAATGGTTAATACACTGACTGATGGTGCAGGGGTCATAGGTTCAATCCCCCAGTGTGCCTGGTGAATAAGGCTGGCTGAGGCATTACCCTTTACGTTTAAGCAGTGCTTTGTGAGGCAGTTTATTTTTATCTTAATTAGTGCTGCCAGAAAACACACCCTCACAGTGCCGTAACCTAAGGTGCCACATAAGGCGCCCTATAAGGCACTCCAGAGGACACATTATAAAGTGCACTGTCTGCCAAAGCACCCTATAATGTCCACTATAGGATGCCTTATAAGGCGCTTTATAGGGCACCTTATAAGGCGCTTTATAGGGCGCCTTATAAGGCACCCTATGAGGCACCTTAAGGTTACAGCACTGTGAGGGTGTTTTTGCTGGCAGCACTACTTTACAGTAAAAACAGACAATGACTTGGACAACCCTATCAAAACCCCCCACTGTGGGATCAAACCCATGACCTCTGGTTCCTCAGGCTACAGCTGCTAACAAACCCCTAGCTGACCACAGAAGGACTGCATGTCACCACACAAACAGTCTGCTGTGGTTACCAGGATAGGGTCAACCCACAATGCAGAAATGTGTGCCAGTGCAAGATGTGGGGTAGCAGCATGCACAGCAGGGTAGGATGGCATACAGCTGGCCGACACACATAGATGGACAGAAGGATGGTCTACAACTGTGATAAGGGTACAATGTGCTAACAACACAGATCTGCACAGATGTGGCTGTCACAGGAATCAAAAGTAGCTGTGCAGCACAGGCAAACAAATCAAAGAGAACAGAGAGGAATCAAACCTATGACCATCAGCACAAGTGTCAATGCACAAACCGGTAGGCCACACTACCAACATGAGATCATCTGCAAAGGCTGCATACAAGAATACTGCAGGGCACCACACGAGCAGCCTGCTGGCTGCCATGATAGGCAAAACTCCAACAGTAACCATGATCAAATGCACATGCAGTTATGGTGTGTACAGATCAGATCACAGTCTGTAACTGGGACCACACCCAAATATACCTATATGCACACACTGCCACATAATGCCCCATGTAGGAATCAAAGCTGCAACAATGTAACGATAAACTATGGGCAAATGCACAATGAGGATATGCCAACAGGTTGCAGAGGCACATGAACCCAGAAACCAATACAAAAAAACAACCTGCAGAAACATGCAAAGATAACACTATGCATAAGGTCCCCTGCAGTGGTTGGTGTGGATACAGTGTCTGTACACATATATCACGGCACATGGAATGCACAATTGAAGGAAGACAATGGACACTCACACTGCGACAGTCCAAATATAATGGTGCAATGTGAGTGTCCGTACCCCATGGGATAAATAGGAGTGTGCACACATGCAATGCAAGGTCCCTAAATACATGTTCAGCGTCACGTCTGTACAGTAAGCAAACCCACAAACCAGTATATAGAGATGAAAAGTGACAGCAAACATTGTACAGTAAACCACACAGAAGCCATATTGCCACATGATGTGTTTCCATGACAAGGTCACTTACTAGTGAAGGAATACTGGCCATGGCAGGTCTAAAGATTGGAGTAAACTTGCTTTTCGACAATCACATCACTGCTGATTTGGATGTATTAAGCAAGAGTTTATTATTGGAGATCCAAGTAGTAATTGCCCTGAAGGTCTGAGTGAAGGCTTTTGGAAGGAAGTATCCCAGGAGGGATGAGTGATCAGAATCTGGATTTCATCAATGAAGAAAAGAGACTACAGCTAAAAGATTAGTGTGCCTAAGGGAGCGAGAAAGAGTAGTGAGGCCAGGATTGAACCCTGGGGAACTCCAGCAAAGAGTGGGTAGCACTTAGAAAGAGTGTTGTCAATGGAGACTATAAAGGGTCATGAGGAGAAGTAGGAGGAGAGCCATTCTGATTTCCTGAAGTCTTTTAAGCAGGAGATCATAATCAATTAAGTCAAATGCTGAACCGAGGTCTAGTTAGATTAGGAGCGCATCCTGGCTATCTTCCCAGTGAATGCATATTTCATTGGCATGGGCAGTAGTGCAGATTCGGTACTGTATCCTCGATGGAAGCCTGATTGCTTAAAGTGAAGGGCCTTTTCTGTGACTTTAGCCAGGAAGTCAATTTTGGTAATTGGGTGATAGTTGGAAAAAATGAGGGGATCTAAGCCCCAATTCTTAAGGAGGAGACAAATACAGCTTTCCTTCCAATTGCATGGAACTACTCTCTCAACCATGCTGGAATTTGCCAGATTCAGAATTTGGGATGATAAATTAGGAGCAATTTTCTTCCAAAACCAGTTGGGAAAGACATGCGGAGGGCGACTACCTGTGTTAATGGTGGGCAAGATTTTAGACAGGCCAAAGCCCTAAATGGGAGTAAAAGTTCTCATTTGGCTCCAAGATAATGAGGAAAGGTTGGTAATGGGAAGAGAGGAGTCAATTACACATGATCTTTAAGAGGTAAAGGCAGAAGTCTGAGGCCATGCTTTTACAGTAATGATTAGGTCCAGAGTTTTTGACTGCAAGAATGTGGCATGCTGGTCGGGAGCAAATGGGATTGGAGATGTCTGCGAACCTCCTGTGAAATGAGAGATATCCAGAAAGAGTAACCCAGATTAGGAACTATTCTCCTTAATCAAATGAGATATATAATACTTCTTGGCCTGCCCAATAGCCACTTTAAGTTAAAAATGAAGTCTTCTGCAGGCAGTTTGGGTATACAGATCCTATCATTTATGACTTCCTGGCGTCTTGTTTTAATTGGCAAATGGTTGGGGAATACCAGAGGTGGGGGAATCTGCTTCAGCACAGAGTCATATAATTGAGGCATAGATGTCTAGGGCATTTTCAAGAGTAGGCATCAGACCTGTGGACCTCTCATATACTGTCTCTGTTGTCTTAGCCAGTTCCAGAATATGGCAGAGCTCCAGAAACTTTTCACTGCCAAAATTCTTCAGGTTGCTTTGTAACCTGATCTTGGCATCATGGATAGAGTAGGAGAGTAATTTAGTGTATAATGTTGGAACTAAAGTGTGATTGTTCCAGGAGATCAGTGTAATCTTGGGGCCATAAGGGACATGCCGAAGGAAGAGAAGATTAGGTCCAGACAATGTCTACTGAGATGAGTGGGAACAATAAATAAAGATAATGAAAGATTCTCAAGACAGGCCAGAAATTCCAACTCTATCCTAGAAATTGGGCTTTCTACATGCAAATTAAAATCTCCAATGAGAATCATATGACCAGAATGGGGGGTAGTTTCAGCAATAAAGGAAGGGAGCTGCTGCAACTGAGGCGACAGGAGGTGGTAGGTAACAGAGGAGGAGATACAGGAGAGAAGAACCATCTGTCTATAAGAGTAGGACCTCAGCATGAGACAGTGGAAACAAGTGAACTCCTAGTAGAGGAGAGTCTTAGATATGAAGCATGCCAATACTCCTCCTCAGTGGGATGGTCAGTAAGCAGCAAAGGAAGAATAGGATGGAGGACATGCTTCCACAATATAGTGGTATTTGCCTTCCCTAAGCCAGGTTTCAATGAGGGCCAGGAGATCAAGCTTATTGCTAGAGAAAAGGTCATTAACCAGTGTCATTTTATTTTTGAGGACGTGAACATTTAGAGGCCCACTCTGTATCTCTCAGATCAATTAGAAAAGGTCCCATAGTGATCTAAGGAGTACAGAGATCTGTTATAAGGAAATACAAAGAGGGGCCATCCAAATTTGCTGGAATAGCATCCATTGCCCATACAAACAAGAATAGTAGAAGGTGCCATAGTGCTCTGCACAGTAGTCACTGTGAGGGCCAATAATGAGAGCCACACAAGGATCTTTCCTGCCCCAGGTGAGGAAGGATTTGGATTCCTTGTCAATGTTCCAGGGAGATGCTCCATGGAGCATGCTGAGGAGCACATCATGCTCTTTAGGTGTGCTCTTTGGCAATTATATGCCACAGCAGCAGTCAAAGATCTAGGTAGACTAGTGTCTACTTTGCATCAGGACATGGCAATGTCATTGTGGGCATGGTTGGTGAAACGTCAATCAGTAGGCAAAAAAACAAATTACATAAAAGACAGCAAAATAAAGATACAGGCACAGAAAAAAAACGCAAATGTTGATATTGGCTGCAGTCTCCCTTTGACAGTTCAATTCTAGTATAGTAAATTTCCTTAGTGTCCTCACGCCAGTTATTAAGTCACTTACACCTCTCACACAAAATCCTATGTCCTAATAAGGACTAGGTCTAAAATAGATCCCCCTCTTGTTGGTTCGTCAACCTGATGCTCCATGAAGCAGTAATTTATTTCATCAGGAAATTTACCTCCTTAGCATATCCTGACATGACATTTATCTAGTCAAAATTGAATAACTGAAATGACCCTTTTTATTGTGCTTTCAAATGTGTTAACTTCTCTAATATTTCATCATTTGTCCATTCATTCTGCCCAGGCACATGACAGTGTACCCCACCATTATTTTCTTTCCTTTCACACATGGAATTTCTGTCCATAAAGTTTCCATGTTGCATTCTGTTTCCTGCAGAACTTTTATTCTCTTTGACTCAATGACCTTGATAACATAGCACCACCCATCCACCAATTTGATCTACCCTACCTTTGTGATATAATTTATACCTTAATATCACAGTTTTTCTGTGGACAAGCAGGTTAAGTACTTAAATATGGGTGGTCACCAATGAAGCCCCTCACAGGAAATCTCTCCCAGCTTCTTCTAGAAGCTTTTGGAGTGGCTCCAATGTGCCTATCTGCCTTTTACCATGTGTTGTTGCCATACTTCATCTCCTCAGTCTTCTTTTGTCTACAGAGTCCCGAAGAAATGCTCATTCTGCATCTGTGCTGTCAACCATTTATGACTTGTTTTCAGAATTTGTTATGAGTTTCTTTTCTCCTCTCCTTCCACTGTCACATGTTTTCTACCATTATAGTTTCACTTAGTCTGGGTTTTTTTGGACATTTTCAGCTTTCCTTTCTTTTTACTTCATCGCCTATATAGACTTCATTTAGTCCTCAGGCAGCATGGTCGGTTTATACTTTTGTCAAAATTAAATTGTTTGATTTTCCTGTGTTATTTTTCAAGATGAAATGTCACAGAAATTCTACAGAAGGTTTAAAAACTGTTCCAGGTGTGGCAGGACATGTCTGTGACAGACACTTAGAATTGCTATCTGCCATGCCTGGAGCCTGGCTACAAACCTTCTTCCTGTTGCTTGTGTTAAAAAATGACAAAAAGAGGGATCAAAAGTCATGAGGAACGATACAGAAAGATTTTTGCTGCAGATAAATCTGCCCCTTCAACTTCAGCATTGGCTGCATACATCTCCATGGCCTCAGGAAGTGCATTAGATGCTGGAGGTGCATCAGTATCAAGGAGTCATTGAGTCCACTTACAGCTGAGCATCGGTAGGGTGTCCCAGAAGTGGTCATCCACTGACTCCCACCTGAAGAAGACAAACGATTTATCCTCATCTTCAAAGACATTGAGGACTAAGGACATCAAGCATCGGGTTTTGGCTGAGATGAATCGGTATCATAGTTCATCAGAGCATGATGTCCAGAGCATCAAGGTTAACATATGAGCTGAGAATTTTGATGCATCCCCAATGTGAGGACTTCTCAACCTCATTGGTACCAGACAGACTGCGCCTTTTCCAAGAGATTAAGACCAGCCTAGTGGTGTTCCTGCCCCCCACCACCACTCAGAACATGCACCCCCCCATGTGGCTGGTGCCCCCCCACCACAAACCACAGCATGTTCTCACACACCCCACTCCCTCCAGTCCACAGAGACAGTGCGGCAAACTAACTTACCTGAAAGTTGGCTTGCTGTTTTGTCTCCACACTATGAACATAAATACATAGAAACATAGAAATATGACGACAGAAAAAGACCACATGGCCTATCTAGTCGGTCCTTCCATATCAACAACTACAACAGTCCCCTTTTTTCCTTTAGAGATCCTCCGTGTTTGTCCCATGCTTTTTTGAATTCAGTTACTGTCCTCATCTCTACCACCTCCACTGGGAGACTATTCCATGGATCCACCACTCTTTTCGCAAAGAAATATTTCAGCATATCACTCCTGAATCTATCCCCCTTCACCGTCATCCCATGTCCCCTCATAGCAGAACTTGCTTTCAATTGAAAGAGGCTCTCCCCCTGAACATTTATGCCATGGAGGTATTTAAACATCTCAATTGTATCACCTCTATCCTGCCTTTCCTCTAAGGTGTACATATTGTGGGCCGGCAGTCCTACTAGGCAGCTGCCTAGTAGGGGCGGCGGGCCATATTACTTGTGTCTTGCTTCAGCCTGGTAGCTGAGGCCCTTAATTGTGTAGTTGTGGGGCAGTTAAAGCATGCCAAGTGGAAATAGGTCAACACAGGAAAATTTATTTCTAAATTTTATTTTAATCATCAAGTTTGCAAATTGGACCTTGGCAGAAGGTTCCAAACCATTAACAGAAAGGAGGATATTTTCTCCAACCAAAAGCTTCTTTGTAAAGGTACTTCAGCAGTGCTATAACAAATCAGTTTCCTTCAGTCTTTGAAACAAAACAAGTTTCCTTTTCCATCCAAACCAAACACAGTTGAAAAATCACTGTTGCAAATAAAGTCCAGCTAACCTTGTTAGCTTCTCCCAGCTGTTTCAGGTAAGCTTGAAAACAGGCTCTACTTTTCAGCATAGGAACTAAACTGCTGTTGGAACAGTTTCATAGCACAAGGACTATTTCAGCTTTAAAATGAGACTTCTCTCTCTTTTCAGCACTTTACAGTATCAACTGCTCAGTATAACTACTTCTTGGCTTTCTTTATAATATCTAATAAATGCTTTCTAAGCACTTCTCATGCACAATGAGCATTCCATTGAGACTTCTGTAGAATCTGAATCCCCTTAATAGAATTCCACCTCCATTTCTTCCTCAGTGCTACAAGGCTCAGAGACTGGGATACGTTCAGGGATTTCTAGTTTCACTTTCCTTAAACGCTTTAAAAGGTTTCCCCAATGAACATTCCTTCTTCCCCCTGGAATAATGTCAGTGCTCCTAGACTTCCTTCCCTTTAGTGAGTCACTTAAAGGCACTGTCTGGTTTACCTTGCTTGTAGAAACCTTCCTTTTGTCAGGCTTTCTAAAAGATTCCGTTTCTGGCTCAGAGTCTGAGCTGCTTGCTTCTGAGTTAGAACTATAGTCCTGGAACTCTCTCAAGCTTCTTCCCGCTCTTCTCTGGCCCTGCCACTTGCTTTGGCAGTTCTGTCTGCTTCTCCTGGATTCCCCAGTTCTCTCAGCTCTGCTGTGCTCTCCCTCCTCACTCGCTTACTGACCACGTTTAAATGTTTGCCAGCTTGCTTCCCTTTCTGGCCCCACCCTCTCTCTCCCTGCCATTGCCCTGGATACTGGGTGTGGCTTCAGGCTAGCCTTGCAAGTGTGTGTTTCAGTATTACTTTTATTTTGGGACCTGTGCTTAGGTGAGCCCATCCCCCTCTTAGGAGAAAAACCTTCTTTTTTTTCTCTTTCCCAGGTCTGTGCTGCACCTGCCTCACCACATATCCCCCCCCCCTAAGCTATTACAGGCTGGCGACGCAACCCGCACACAGCCTGTAATCCTAGATAGGACCTGTGGGTTACTGTTCTCTCTTAGGGCTAATTTAACTGTTCGCTCTTGCCATGGGCACAGTATATTAATATGGTATACTTGCTGCCTCCCTTTCCCGGTCTCCAATGCATAAGTTACAGGACCTACTTGTTTTAAAACTCTGTAAGGCCCTTTCCAGGCATTCTCAAACTTGGAGCTCGCAGCTGCGACCATCACAAGTACCCTATCCCCAACCTTCAGGATACGTGGTCTTGCTCATCGGTCATGATAAGACTTTTGACGGGCCTGACTCACTTTCAAGTTCCCCTCCGCTGCTGTAGCCATCCGCTGCAAGCGCCTTTTCAAATCTGTCAGGATCTTGGGTACCTCCTGCTCATCCTCAGTGGGTGCTATCCACTATTCTCTCAATATATCTAGTAATCCCCGTGGGGCACGCCCATACATGAGTTCGTATGGGGAAGCGCCTGTAGAGGTCTGCTTTCTCTCCCTACATGCATATAGCACGAATGGGAGCATTGTATCCCATTCCCCCATGTTACCTTCAAGGGTTCTCCTTAACATGCTCTTTAAAGTCTGGTTGAACCTTTCTACCAGGCCATTGGTTTGTGGATGATACGCCGCCATGCGAACATGATGGATACCAAAGGTATCCCATAGCTGAGCAAGGTATCGGGACATGAAGTTGCTCCCCCTATCCGTTAAAACCTCCCGAGGGAACTCCACTTCACAAAATACCTTTACCAATTCCATAGCTATGATACGTGCAGACGTATTCTGCAAGGGGACTGCCCAAGGAAATCTAGTGGCGTGGTCCATTATGACCAATATATATCGGTATCCCCTTGGTGTTTTTAACAAGGGTCCCACTATATCAACTGCCAACCTGTATACGGGTTTGGTTATAACTGGCATCGGGATCAAAGGCACCTCCGACGGATGATTCGCCGTGACCCTCTGACAGGACGGGCAAGATGCGCAAAATCTTGACGTCTCTCTAAAAACACCGGGCCAATAAAACCTAGCTAGTACCTGATCCAATGTGCCTTGTACGCCTTTATGTCCCCCCACTGGGTGATCATGAGCCAATCTTAAGATTATGTTTCTAAAGGAGTGAGGTATCACTAACTGTTTTCTCACATCACCTGTTCTTGGGTCCGAACTCTCCCTATATAGTATGTTATCCACCAAGAGAAATCTTGGCAGGGTCTCAGATCCTTTCCTGGCATATTCAAACGCTCGAACCAAAGCAGGATCTGCTATCTGTTCCCTTGGAAATGAGGGAAATATTTCCTTTAACTCTGCAGGAACCCAGGGCAATTCCTGTCCAGCTATCAAGTCAGCCCTATTCTTTGCCCTGGTTTGCCTTTCCCGCCTCTTTTCGGCCTTTCCCTTCCTGGGAATGTCTTTCGGGGGAGTAATCAATTCCTCATGAAAGGATGTCCCTGGTATAGGGTCTTCCTGAGGGTCATTTTCCTTTTCTGAAGGTTTAAAGCCAGTGCGAGTAGTTATCATACCTGCCTTGCCTTCTCCTAGCCTGGGGTCAGCAACCTTTCCTACCTTGGGTAAGGCTTTCTCTCTGGCTAAGTTCTCTTCCTGAGAAAAGGTAGCTGGTTGACTTGTTTTGCCCTGCAACTCCTCAGCTAAGCCTTTCCTGAATTGAGGCCAGTCGCGGCCTAGGACTATGTCATGTGGAAGTCTCGGTACTATAGCCACTTTTATCTGCTTTTTCATACCTAATCCTTTTATTTCAACGGGATGTATGGGATAGGTAGAGGCAGCTCCATGGATACAGCGAATCTTAATATGATTTCCAGAGGACTCTGGTGAGGGTTTATCTTTTGTCTCAATTTTCCTCCACAGCCTCTGAGATATCATAGATTGATTTGCACCTGAGTCCAATAATGCCTCAGTTGGGAACCCTTCCACTTCCACTGTTAACAGGAACCCTTCTCCTGCATCTCTGTGGTGGGTAATTACAAAAGCTTTCTTAGCTTTACAGTCCCTTTTAAGATGACCCAACTCTCCACACATAAAACATTTTCTCTGTGCATTAAATCTTTTATCTAAAGTCATACTTTCTTTCCCAAAGTTTGCAAGCTTTGCCTTCCTTTCTAGTAACTCCACATTTGGACTCTTAAACACACCCTCTTTCTCAGGGCTCAACCTGTTAGCCTCTAGAAAGCGGTCAGCCAGTTCAATGGCTTCCTCAGTGTTTTTGCAATCCTGGAGGACTAGGAAAGTTTGCACATTGCGGAGTACAGCTTCCATAAACTGTTCTAGAATCACAGTGTCTAATACAGATTCTAAATCCTTAGTCTCCGGCGTAAGCCATTTATAAACTAAGCTCTTCACTCTATAATAGAGAGCTTGAGGTGTCTCACCTAACTTCAATTTGCAGGAACGTAGAAGCCTGTGATAGACCGTGGGGTTTAATCCCATCTGATCCTTGATAGCTCGCTTTACTTCCTTATAATCTGTGACTAAACTGGCAGGCATGGCCCTATAGGCCGCCAAAGCTTCGCCTGTGAGAGAAGTGGCGAACCTTAGCGCCCACTGTTCCTTTGGCCACCTGGCCAGGAGAGCTATTCTCTCAAATGCCTCAATATAATCGTCTACATCATCATCTCTAGTAAGGCGTCCACAAGAGAAAGTCTCAGTGCCTGATAGGTCCCACCCACAGAAATCTACCCATGAACCTGGCACTGTCTTTGCAGCCTCGTCCATTTTCTCTTGCGCTGCAAGCCACCTCGACATCATCTCCAGTAACGGTCTTTGCTGTGCCTGGAGCATGGTCTTCGCCTGTTCTAGGCTCTGCGCCGACATCTCCCTTTGCTTGGCAAGCTGTTCAGCCACCCAAGACAGGATGTCACGATTCTCCATTGTTGTAGTAGTGCTGTGAATAAAACAAAGAGAAACAAACACCAAGTGCGGTACTTTCTTATGTTCCCCTTTTCTAGTGAGCACTCCCATACAGCCTCCCTCTTACACCAGCATCCGGCGATAACCCCTCCAGCCTACGGGTTACCTGGCCCTGGTGCAGAGTCTCGCCTTGTCAACCACATGGATACCGACTCCAGCTCCACTGCCACTCCGGATCTTTCCTCCGCTTAGGAGACAGCAGGTGTGTTGACAGCAGCTGTTTCTCTGGGGGTCCTCTCCTCCTTCTGAGGTCAGGATCTTCTTTTGGGCTTGCAAAAACTTGACGAAAATCCAAGAACTACGCCACCTGTGGGCCGGCAGTCCTACTAGGCGGCTGCCTAGTAGGGGTGGCAGGCCATATTACTTGTGTCTTGCTTCAGCCTGGTAGCTGAGGCCCTTAATTGTGTAGTTGTGGGGCAGTTAAAGCAGTCCAAGTGGAAATAGGCCAACACAGGAAAATTTATTTCTAAATTTTATTTTAATCATCAAGTTTGCAAATTGGACCTTGGCAAAAGGTTCCAAACCATTAACAGAAAGGAGGATATTTTCTCCAACAAAAAGCTTCTTTGTAAAGGTACTTCAGCAGTGCTATAACAAATCAGTTTCCTTCAGTCTTTGAAACAAAACAAGTTTCCTTTTCCATCCAAACCAAACACAGTTGAAAAATCACTGTTGCAAATAAAGTCCAGCTAACCTTGTTAGCTTCTCCCAGCTGTTTCAGGTAAGCTTGAAAAAAGGCTCTACTTTTCAGCATAGGAACTAAACTGCTGTTGGAACAGTTTCATAGCACAATGACTATTTCAGCTTTAAAATGAGACTTCTCTCTCTTTCCAGCACTTCACAGTATCAACTGCTCAGTATAACTACTTCTTGGCTTTCTTTATAATATCTAATAAATGCTTTCTAAGCATTTCTCATGCACAATGAGCATTCCATTGAGACTTCTGTAGAATCTGAATCCCCTTTATAGAATTCCACCTCCATTTCTTCCTCAGTGCTACAAGGCTCAGGGACTGGGATACGTTCAGGGATTTCTAGTTTCACTTTCCTTAAAAGCTTAAAACGTTTTCCCCAATGAACATTCCTTCTTCCCCCTGGAATAATGTCAGTGCTCCTAGACTTCCTTCCCTTTAGTGAGTCACTTAAAGGTACTGTCTGGTTTACCTTGCTTGTAGAAACCTTCCTTTTGTCAGGCTTTCTAAAAGGCTCCGTTTCTGGCTCAGAGTCTGAGCTGCTTGCTTCTGAGTTAGAACTATAGTCCTGGAACTCTCTCAAGCTTCTTCCCGCTCTTCTCTGGCCCTGCCACTCGCTTTGGCAATTCTGTCCGCTTCTCCTGGTTTCCCCAGTTCTCTCAGCTCTGCTGTGCTCTCCCTCTTCACTCGCTGACTGACCACGTTTAAATGTTTGCCAGCATGCTTCCCTTTCTGGCCCCACCCTCTCTCTCCCTGCCATTGCCCTGGATACTGGGTGTGTCTTCAGGCTAGCCTTGCAAGTGTGTGTTTCAGTATTACTTTCATTTTGGGACCTGTGCTTAGGTGAGCCCATCCCCCTCTTAGGAGAAAAACCTTCTTTTTTTTCTCTTTCCCAGGTCTGTGCTGCACCTGCCTCACCACAATATTAAAAACCTTAAGTCTGTCCTCATATGCTTTATAATGAAGACTACTAACCATTTTAGTAGCCACCCTCTGCGCCAACTCCATCCTGTTCACATCCTTTTGAAGGTGCGGTCTCCAGAATTGCACACTATACTCCAAATGAGGTCGCATCAAAGACTTATACAGAGGCACTATCACCTCCTTTTTTTCTGCTAGCCATTCCTCTCCATATGCACCCAAGCATCCTTCTAGCTTTTGCCGTCGCCTTTTCTACCTATTTAGCTACTTTAAGATCATGAGACACAACCATGCTAGGTCCCGCTCTTCTTTAGGGGGTAAAAGTACTTCACCCCCTATACTATATTGCTCCCTTGGATTGCTGCAGCCCAAATGCATGACCTTACATTTTTTTAACATAAGATATACCGTACTTGGTCAGACCAAGGTCCATCAAGTCCAGTATCCTGTTTCCAACAGTGGCTAATTCAGGTCACAAGTACCTGGCAGGTTCCCAAAAAGGCACACATGTTGCAAAATGCTTGTCCCGGGGCAAGCAGTGGATTTCCCAGGTCCTCTTTAATAATGGTGTATGGACCTTTCTTACAGGAACTTATCCAAACCTTTTTTAAGCCCAGCTACAATAACAGCACTCACTACATCTTCTGGTAACGAATTCCAGAGTTTTATTACATGTTGAGTGAAAAAATATTTTCTCTTATTTGTCTTAAATGGGTTACATTGTAGCTTCATTGAATGTCCCCTAGTCTTTCTACTTTTTGGTGGTGTAAACAATGGATCTACGTTTACACGATCCACTCCATTCATTAATTTATAAACCTCTATCATATCTCCCATCAGAAAGTTATTTTCCAAGTTGAAGAGCTCTAACCTTTTTAAGCCTTTCCACATAGGGGTATCCTTTCATCCCCTTCACCATTTTGGTGGCTCTTTTCTGTACCTTTTCTAATTCTGCTATATCCTTTTTAAGATACAGTGACCAGAACTGAACACAATATTCAAGGTGTGGTTGTACCATAGAATTCTCCATTCCTTTCCTTATGCTTCCTAGCATTCTATTTGCCTTCTTGGCTGCCGCTGCACACTGAGCAGAGGGTTTCAAAGCGTTCTCTATGATGATGCCTAAATCTTTTTCCTGGGTGGTGGAAAGCATGCATTGTGTAACCATAGTTTGGGTTGTTCTTTCCTAAGTGCATAACTTTGCAGTTGTCCACATTAAATTTTATCTTCCATTTGAATATCCAGTCTTCCAGTTTATCAAGGTCCTCTTGCAATTTTTGTCATCTGCAAATTTGATCACCTTACTCATTATTCCCATTTCCAGGTCATTTATGAATATGTTAAAAAGCAGTGGACCCAGCACAGATCCCTGGGGTACTCTACTATTCACCTTTCTCCATTGAGAAAATTGGCCATTTAGACCTGCTCTATTCTTTCTATCTTTTAACTAGTTCCTGATCCACATTAGTACACTGTCTCCTATCCCATGGCTTTTTGAATTCGCCAAGAGTCTCTCTTAAGGGACCTTGTCAAAGGCTTTCTGAAAATTCAGATATACTATATCAACCAGCTCACCTTTTCTACTTGTTTATTCACACCTTCAAAAAATATAACAGATTAGTGAAACAAGACCTTTCTTGGCTAAATCCATGCGGTCTTTCTCCCATTCAACCTTGACTATCTACATGTTTAGTAATTTTGTTCTTTGTAATGGTTTCTAACATTTTGCCTGGTACTGACATCAGGCTCAATGGTCTGTAATTCCCCAGATTATCCCTTGAACCCTTTTTAAAAATTGGATTTCATTGGCCATTTGTCAATCTTCAGGTACTACAGATGATTTTAATGATAGCTCACAGATTACTAATAGCAGGTCTGCAATCTCATATTTCAGTTCTTTCAAAACCCTTGGATGTATACATCCAATCCAGGTGATTTGCTACTCTTCAGTTTATCAAATAATTGTAATACATCTTCCCGGTTTATCAATATTTCTTTCGATTCTTCCGATGCATCACCTTTAAATACCATTTCAGGCATGGGTAGCTTCCCTGCATTTTCTTCAGTAAAGACCAAAGCAAAGAATTCATTCAGTCTCTTCGTTATGGCCTTGTCCTCACTTAATGCCCCTTTTACCACTCTGTCTGTCATGATCCAAGTGACTCTCTCGCAGGTTTTTTGCTCCGAATGTACTTTAAAAAGTATCTCTTCATTCTCTGTTATTCTCATACAGGGTCATTCGAAGGAGCAAATAGTGGGGATGGATGTCCCATTGGGACATCTATCCCTGTTATACAGCCCCTCGGCCGACCCCAACTAACTTCCCCGCACATTGTACGGGGAGGTTAGACGGGGGCGTGAAAGGGGCATTGTGGGGCAGGGTTAATGTGGGCAGTGGCAGACTTGTAGGGTTGATTCCAATGTCGGCCCTGTATGAATCCCGGCTCATTCTGTGTGTCTGGTTCCAACCAGGTGAACAGAGGGCTGGCACCTCCAGATCAGAATCGGGCCCATAGGGTCATGATCCCAATGCTTTTCAGGGAGAGATGTTATAGTGTTTACAAAGTTTCCAGTGGATGAGGCATGATACTTTGCTTGCCTTTCTGTATGGAAATTTTCCACCATCAGAACTTCACAGCCAGCTATGAGGTTGGTCACTGTTTCCAGCTCTTTCTTACAGAATTGACAAATGTCTGTTTTGCCAGTTTTTTTCAATGCTTGCTGTAAACCATCTCATCCATAATCTGCTGTCTTGTGCTGCAACTATCAATCTTTCATTCTTCGGTTTTAGTTCACCTCTCCTTAACCATTCGTGTATCCATTTCTGATCGACATAGGGTTCCTGGAGTAACACTCTGCATTTCCCACTGTATTTGTGCATTTGCCACTTGTTTTTCCCCGTTTGATGATCTAATTCTTTGATTGAAGAGTTTTTTCTCTTTTTTTGAAAATTCTGCTGCTTCCTTTCCCATGAATGCCTGAGGATTCTCATTGATTTTTTCTAGTCGTCAGAACGTTTGTCCAAGTTTGATGATGGAGACAGATTCTGGACATTTACTTTCATATTTCAGCACTTTTTGCATATTTAGATCTGATGATGCAGTCAGGTAGGCCTGGAGGCCTATGATAGTAGCTTTGTAGGTGTAATTAATCTCTATAAATCCTAGTCCTCCTTCAGTTCTAGGAATGTACAGTCTTGGAATACACTGATTCTTGTAAATTACTTCATAGGAATGAAGACGTTTTCTTGTTCGCCCATCCAGTTTTTCAAGATCTTTAAGAGGCCAGTCCACATTCCCAAAGCTGTATGAGTGTACAGGAATTGCCAGCTGATTGATGGATTGTATCTTTTTCCGTGATGTTAAAGCACTTTTCAATAATGACTTTAATCTCCTGTAATATTCTTTACTGATCTTTTCCCTCAGTTTCTGCTCAAATGTCATTCCTTCCTCTATTCATCTTTCTGTTCAAGGCCCTTGATGTCACAGCCCTCAGCAAGGGAGATGTTTTAGGTTTTGCTCAATTCTCATGTGTGGTTCCATTGGTGATGTCACTCATATGTGAGGACTTATTCTGTTGTCACAAAGAATACCTGCTACAGGTAAGTAACTTTGTTGTCCCATTGGTTATCCTCCTTCCACCTAATCTCTGAGAAGCCTATTATATATACTTTCAGTACTTTCAGTACTATATATTTTAACTTTCAAATCTTATATTTTAAGCTCATATCATTTGTATACAAACATTTCAAAGGTGACATATTACTTCTAGGTAATTTCCTTTCCTGGAGTCCTGCTAGACCAATCCAGGCAAATGGGTTGTATTCCCTGCCAGCAGAGGTCCAGACAGAGAACACTAGAAACCTCTGGTAACATCACCCTGCTGCTTGACCGAGCACATCAAGGGGCATACTTCAGTATTCATAACCAAGCAGATGGTCAAGAACCTGACCGCACACATCCTCATTGTGTGTAACAAGACAGAACAGCCACCATACAGAGCAACTGTCTGAAGCTCAAGGCTTGGAAGGATAAACTGCAGAGATAACAGAGCAAAGGGTCAAGTCCTGGACTGGTTTAGCAGGACTCCAGGAAAGGACATTATCTGGTAAGTAAAATGCCACCTTCCAGATTATCCTTCTAGACCAGTCCAGACAAGTAGGAAGTACCAAAACTATTACTCCACCATGAAGGAAGAAGATGCAGATGCCTTCAAAATCTCTTTACCGAAAGCTGTATCCAACCTGGCTTCAATGTCCAAGCAATAATGCTTGATAAAAGCTTTGAGTGATTATCAAATCACCACACTACAAATATTAATAGGAGTGACTGAACTGTGCTCCATCCAGGAAGAGTTAAGCGCACCCACAATCCCTTTGGGACAGATCAATTCCACAAAAGATAGACTGAGGATACAATCTGGCTTATCTAATGGGCCTTAGTGGTCTTAGAAGCTGCCTTACCCTTACCACGGATCTGCAAATAGCACAAGCAACCTATCCAGTTTTTGGAAAGAATTGGTGACCTTCAGGTTCCTGAGAAGTATCATTGTCCTTCCACTTACACTGTTCCACCAAAAGAGACAGAAGGCAGACTACTTGATTGATATGGCAAATGCACAAATACAGTAGGAAATACAGTGTTATTCCAGGAACCCTTTGTCAATCAAGAATAGACACATGAATAGTTAGGCAAGAAGGAGGGGACATGGCCTTCTCCTTGAAGGACAGGTAAGGATCTCTGCACAAAAAAGATTGTAACTCCAAAACGTGACACAATGAACAAATGTCGACCAAAAGGAAGATTCTTAAGAGAAGCTCACTTCAGTGGTTCAAAAGGGCAAACAGGGCCTGAAGAATGAGAACCAAATCCCATGATAGGATAACCAATTGCAAAGAAGGACATAAGTGATGCTCCCTCTTAAGAAGGTGCAAAGCTGTAAAGCTGCCGGCTAACATTCCTTAAAAGCAAGACAAGACTGCAACTGTATCCTCAAGAAACTGAGGGACACACCCTTTTCAAATCCATCCTGAAGGAAGGCCAACAAGGATGGCAATTCTGCCTTCTGAGGGAGCAAGTGACGTACCCAACACCAACCCTCAAAAATGCACCATACTAGCACTTGGCAAAGCAGGTGGAATTTTGTTTTGCCAGCAAGAGAGTAGAAACCACATTGTGCATGTAGCCTTTGCATGCTAAGTGCTGCCTCTCAAGGGCCAAGCCATAAGTGAGACAGAACAGGCCCCTGGCACAGCAGACCCTGGATCTGAGGAAGGCACAGAGGCAACCCCTACAGGAGCTATATCAAGTCTGCAAACCAAGGTCTCCATGACCGCTCCAATGCCACCAGAATCACAAAACCTGTATGATGCTCTATTCAGTGAATCACTCGCCTAACAAGAGACCATGGCAGAAATACATACAGCAGCTTTCGAGGCCAAGACTGGACGAGGGTATTGATGCCTTGGACACCCAGATCCTTGTGTTGACTAAATAATCCCTCCACTTTGGTGTTGGATTGGGATGCTATCAGATCCATCCAGGATCCGCTGGAATTCAAATGGCACTAGCTCCAACTCTCCGGGATTGAGAGTGTGGCAAATTCACCTCTGCATGATCTGTGCCCGCAATGTGCTGCACAGCAGTGCCAGAAGATTTAGCTCCTTCCAGGGAAACAAGAGGGCTATTTTCAGGGCCATTCCCACACATTTGGTGCCACCCTAGTTGTTGACATATGCCACCACCATGGCTTTGTCAGAAAAGCCCAGATTGCACAGCCCTTGACCAAGTGGTGGAAGTGCCAAAGGGCCAAGCAAATGGCATGTACTTTGTCACCCAGCGTGGGACCCCACAGGTTAAGGCAGGGTACTACACTGAGGCCTTATCTTGAACTGGCCAGAAAAATGATATAGAAAGCCTTGCTATGCTCTCTGGGAGTTGTAGTTCTCATAGACCAGCCAAGAAATGAGTTGCGGACGCGTGGTAAGGCTCAAAGACAGGATTTTATTCCCCTTCCGGGAGGATTCTTTTTGTAATGAAAAACAAGGCAGATAAACCAACTTCGGGTACAAAAATAAAGAGACAAAATGTGAACAAAAACTGCTTCTTTTTCAGCTTCTTTACAGCAAATGAAAAGGTATTTTAAACAGTCCTTTTTCCCAACAAACATAAACCCTTTCTCTGTTACTTCCACAGTTAGAAAGTTTCACAGCTCCTTTAACATAGAGAGGAGATCTCATCTGCAATTGTGAGCGTACAATCCATGTATTCAACAGTGGGTTGGTCCCCCTGCACTTCACACTGCATGTCCTCACTCTCTGTTGCAAACAGTCTCTCTTTCAAATAGCTAGACGTGTTATTTAGCAGTCTCTCCCTATCACAAAGAGACTTCTTTTCTTCCTCTGTTAACATCTGTGAAAAACAATTACCGTATTCACTAGAGTTCCTTTCTTGAGAGCCCTTCAAATGCTGCCAATCATATGGGAAGTTCCTGCATTCAATTCTCTTTCTATTAGAGGTAATAAGCTTACCTTCTGGCTCTCTCAGCTTAGAGTTCCTCGGCACAGCTGAAGCTACCGGAGTGGAACAGGACGGCAATTCCTTACAGGTTTTCCCTTTTGGCTTTTCCCCAGGTACAAAACTGTCTTCAGGATAGAAGACTTTATCCTTTCTGTCTCTGTAGCCTGGGTAATTGGCTTTTCCAGCCTGTCTCAGCCTGGCTTTAAAACTGCCTTCTCTGTTACCTTTTGTATAAGCGTTACTGTGTTCAAAGGTGTCTGTGCACTGCCTTCTATGGCAGACTCCTGGGTTTTCTCTCTCAGCCTTGGAGCTAAACCTTTCAGTTCTCCCAGCCCTCTCAGTGGCTCCGCTTCAACCCAGACTTCCAGCAGAATGTCCTGGGCTCCTGGGGTTCTCTGTCCTTTCAGAGTTCCTTGACTTCTCAAGAGTTTCTGCAGTTGCTGCTCTCTCAGCTCCTCTGCTAATTCCTGTAACTCCTGGGACTTCTCTGGCTTCCAGGATTTCTGTTGCTTCTGCTCTCTCAGCTCCGTCTAACTCGAACCTGAACTTGCACTCGCCCTCCTCTCTAACTCCAGGTGAGTGAGGTTTATCCACGTGTGCCTCAACCCCGCCTCCATTCAGCTGCTCCTCATTCCCTAATGATTCCTGAGCTTTCCTGAAGCTTGGGCGTGTTCTCAGAGCTCGAGACCTGGTTTGTTTATGTTGCCTATAGCAACTCCCTGTCATGTGCTTGTCTGAAGTGTCAGTGTCAGATCCACTATCTGTATTTCTACTTATTTCCATGGGCTCTGCTAGATCCAATTCGTGACAACTTCTAGGCAATTGATGGGCCAAGACAATATGCAACAGGTCCAGCATCCCTGAGCACATTTTCTCTCACAATGAGCCCCCAAGCCAAACAGACTGGCATCTGTCATCAGGATGAGCCATTTAGGTTCATCCAGGTGCATTCCCTGTTCACATAGATGGACTGAGACCATGAAATCAGGCTAAATGCTACCTATGGCAGAAGGGGGAGCCTGCTCATGATGTCTTGTGGGTGAAATGACCAATGTGACAGAAGAGCTCTTTGGACTAGCCCCATCTGAGCACTTGCTCAAGGGATTAACTCTAAGATGTCTGCCATTGAGCCCAGGAGCTGAAAATATTCTCAATGAGAGTTCACTGTCGCTGGAAGGCCACCAATTGTACCAAAAAATTGGATATTCTCTCGGTGGTCAAGACTGCCAGCACAGATATTGAACAGGACTCTAAGGTACTCCAATGACTGAGAGGGCTCCAGGTGACTCTTGCTTTAATTCATCACCCGGCTATGGCCTTCCAGAAATTGGAACACTTGAGCTGTCACCTCGACTGCATCTGACTGCGACCTAGTACAAATACGCCAGTCATTGAGATAAGGATGTACACAAATACCCTTGATCCACAGAGTCACCAATGTAAATACCATGACCTTGGAGAAGGTTCTAGGGACTGAGGTGAAGCCAAAGAGTAGAGCATGGAACTGAAAGTGATCGCCCAGAATGGCAAAGCCTAGAAACCTTTGCTGATTCTCCCGAATGGGAATGTGGAAGAATGCCTCGAACCAGATCAAGAGAAGAGAGAGACTCCCCACTGTAAACCATTTGAATGTCTGACCAGAGCGGCTCCATCTGGAAACGCAGAACCCTCAGAAAGGCATTGACCTCTTTTATGTTGACAATGGGCCAGAAGGAACTATCCATCTTTGGCATGACATAATAGAGTATCTTCCACTGCTCCTTTGGGCAGGGGGTATGGGTATAACAGCCTTTAGATGCAGAAGCTTTTCAAAGGTGGCCCAAACTGCTGCCTTCTTGATATTAAAACCACAGGGAGAGACCATGAAGATGTGGAAAATAGGGTCCCTGCATGTCAGGATATAACCATGCCGAATATAATTGATCACCCAGGAGTCCCAGAAATGAGAGTGAGGAAAACATGAAGAGGAAAAGTAAGAAGAAGAGGATGCATGCCTCCAGGAACCATTAGGCCTATCCTTTGGAAGGCAGTGAGGCTTGCAATCTCAAGGTCCTTTACAAGCTTCTCGAGATCCTCACCAACAGAAGCTTTCCCTTTGAGCGAGCTTGGCCATCCAGAACTTAGAGGCTACCCAGTTCCGAAGCTAAAGCTGCCTTGTTGCCACTGTGGCCACTGCAATGCCCCTGGTAGCTAGTCGGACAAGATCATACATGATATTGGCCAGATAAGTCACAGTTGACTCTAACCGAGCCAAGACATCATCCTGTGGGAGTAACTGCACTCACTGGAGCAAGGCCCAAGCTGCCAAGCTTCCACATATCACTGCTTGAAGGATAAGAGATGAGACTAAGAACCCAATTTTAAGGGGTGCCCCCACCTTATGATCTAGCTGATCCTTAAGGGTAGCTCCTTCAGGGCATAAAAATTACTCAGCTCTGCATTAAGTATAAGTAGAGGTTATACTTGGATAGGATATCATCCAGAAAGAGCCAAACATTGCCCGACAGCCCTTCTCCAATATTATTTAAAAATCTTAAAAAGAATTCGATCAAGGACAGATCCCTGTGGAACACTACTGGTAACATCCTTCTCCTCAGATTGAACTCTATTTACCTGTACCCTTTGTTGCCTCCCACTCAACCAGTTTATAACCCAGTCAGTCACTTTAGGATCCATCCTTAGGGTACTAAATTTATTTATAAGTTGCTTGTATGGAGCAGTGTCAAACGCTTTACTAAAATCTAAGTATACCACATCTAGCACTCTCCCTTGGTCTGACTCCATGGTCACCCCGTCAAAGAAATAATTCAGATTTGTCTGACAAGACTTGCCTCTAGTAAAACTATGCTGCCTCAGATCCCACAATCCATCAGAATCCAGGTACCTCATTAACATCTGTTTTAGCAGCACTTCCATTAATTTACTCACTACTATTGTTTCACTGTAAACAGCATTCGATCTGCTGGAAAATGCAGTATATAAATTCATAATAAATAAATAAATACAGAGGTCAGACTAACTGGCATGTGGTTTCCAAGCTCGCCCTTACTTCTGCTTTTTTTATAGAGGGACCACATGTGTTTTTCTCCAATCTTCTGGGACTACTACTGTCTCTAAGGAACCATTGAAAAGGTCAGACAGTTGAGCTCCCAGAACTTCCCTAGATTTCTTCAATAATCTTGGATGTGTCCCATCTGGCCCCATCGCTTTGTCTATTTTTAGTTTAGCTAGCTCCTCACAAATACAGTCTTCTGAAAATCATTCAAGATCCACCTCACTGCTGTTCCTTTTGTGCTTATTTTCTGAGGTCCTACTCCTGGCCCTTTATCTGTGAACAAAGAACTGAAATATTTGTTAAACATTTCCACTCTATTCTCATCGGATTCTACATATTCCTCCCCTTCACCTTTGAGTCTGACAATACCAACTTTGCAATCCCTCCTATCACTAACATATCTGAAAGAATGTTTTTCCCCCATTTTATTGCATAGGATATTTTTCTTCCATTCATATCTTTGCTTTCCTGACTACTTTCCTTGTTTTGCTTAGCTTTTCCAAATATTGATGTTTGTCTTCCTCTTTCTATGATCTCTTTTATTTTATGAAGGTCATCCTCCTTTTCCTTATCTTTTCAGATACTACTTTTGAAAACCATAATGGCCTCCTTTTCCTTTTGCATTTATTTACTTTCCTAACATTTTTTTTTTGCCCTTAAAATATACCTTTTCAGTTTTTCCCACTGTTTTTCTTCATCTCCCAGCTGTTCCCATTTGGCTAATGACCCCTTGACGTATTGTCTCATCTTGAAAAAGGTAGTTTTTTTCTAGTTTAGGACTCTCAGTTTTGAATTGCCTATCTCAGCCCTAGTCCTAATGCTGAACCACACATCTGGTAATCACTGAATTCAAGCTGATCATCTGCTATAATATCAGAATACTACCCCCATTTGTAAGCACAAGGTCCAGCATGGCTCCCTCCTATGTATGATCTGTTACCAGTTGGTGGAAAATATTTCTATAGAAAATGCAGGATCTCCTTATTTCTAGATGACACTGTGCCAGGGATGTCCCAATCACATTTGGTATATTGAAATCACCTCTTCTTCTTTCATGGCAGTACTGTGAATGTTGTCAATTAAATCTCTGTCCACTTCTTCCTGTGAAGGAAGTTTGCATATCACACCAATGCAAATGGCTGCCCCATTCCTTCTTTCTGGTTCAACCAACAGTGCCTCCTCCTTCCCTTGTAAGCCCAGAAATTCTGTTGATTTAATATTATTTTTTACACATAATGTAACATCTCTTCCCTTTTTTCTTCCCCTGTCTTTCCTAAATAAATTACAGCCTGATATAATTATATCCCTGTCATGGCTCTCCATGAACCATGTCTCCATGACCACCACTAAATCCAAGTCAACCTCTTCCATTAAAGCCTCATGATCCAGAATTGTATTTCCTGCACTGCAGGCATAAATACACACTGCTTTCCAGATGTTGCCACTTTTTCCCATTTCTACAGAGGTATTTAATGTTTGCTTGTGGAAAGGGACTTATAGGTGTGCTAGGGTCTCATGGAGAAAGTCTGTTGGGTGAAAGCAGCTTAAAAAGCGCCATCAGTGTTACAAGTGATGTTTATGCATAAGTAATACTGTCAAAGTTGTATCTTGCAAGGGAACTAGATAATAAGCTTCTATTTGTAGAACTCTGTATGCTTAGGTCAGGACAATTATGTTTCTGAACAACTTGATATGTGAAGTATATTGTTAGGGTCATATTCTGTAAAGGATGACTAAACAAAGCTTATTCTCACAAGAAGTTTGCCATGATTACAACATGACTAATATGTTTATGCATAGTTTGGTTTGCAATGTGCAGATATTGTTAAATATTAAGGCAAAAGCATGACGTAGAATGATAAGACAAAATTGTACAATGTGGTATTTTTTCCTAATAAAAGAAGGAGCTGTGGCCCAGCTAATTGAGGGTATTACAGGTGACCACTCAAGTTTGTGGATCTATAATTGTCCTCACTAAAGCTTTAGCAGAACTTTGTTATTGTTAAGATATAATTCTCTGTGTGTTGTATTTTAATTTCTTCTCACTTGCTTCCGAGACCAGAGGTGGAAAACCAAGGGCCGAGGAAAGATTCCAGTGGTTGTTGCCCCTGGCTAGAAATTAATTACATGTAGCATTACTTACCTGAGAGATTTTACATATTTATTTATTTGTTTGTTTGTTTTTATATACCGTGCTATTACAGATCAGTGTGGTTTACATGAAACATATGAATGTGTGTTACAAATAACACAGATAACATAATGATTAGATTATATGGTTTACATGGTTTACATCTAACATGGTTTACATCTGAGTTAAAACTAATAACATATTTAAATTACAGGAGTTTACATCTGAGGTATAACTAGGAACATGTTTACATTACAGGAATTATAACTAGGAACATATTTACATTACTGGAGCATATTTGCAGTGATGGGCTGTCAGCTGATCTACATATTTACATTACTGGCACATATTTACAGTAGTGCACTGTCAGCTGTTTCCGTTTGTGTGGCTGGTCTAGGGTGGGTGGTTGTACGTTAGTTGGAAGAGATAAGTCTTCAATGCCTTCCTAAAAGTTGTAAGATCCGGGATAGCACATATCGTTGGGGGTAAGGCATTCCAATGGGTTGGCGCAAATAGGGAAAAAGCACGGTTCTTGGTTGACTGGATACAGGTCCTTACTGTTGAAGGAGTCATGAGAGAGTTTACCATACATGTTCTCCTGGTCCTGGTCTCTGGTGTTCTTTTTATCAGTTCTGAGAGCGAAGTTGCCGACATTGTATGCAGGGCCTTAAAAGTAAGTAGCATTGCTTTGTAGGTCAGGCGACTTGCTATGGGGAGCCAATGAAGCTGAATTAGAATGGGAGTGATGTGGTCGTATCTGGATACAGATAGGATTGTGCGGGCAGCTGTGTTCATGGTGAGTTGCAGTGGCTGGAGGGTGTGCTTCGGCATACCATGAAAGATGATGTTGGAATAGTCTCGATGAGGGAGGATGAGAGCTTGAGCAACCGAGCGGAAGTCCGATGTTTCGAGGAGAGGACATAAGTGTCGGAGGGTTCTTAGTTTATGGTAGACTGTCTTGGAGATATTTGGGGTCTTTCTTCCCACATCCCCAATGATATTGGAGTCTTTCTTCCCACATCCTCAATGGACCTAATTTAAAGCCCTCTTTAGTAGGCTAGCCAGTCTGCTGCAGAGGACTCTTTGACCCTTCATGGATAGACACCATCTCTGCTCACCAGCCCTCGGAAAATCATCCCATGGTCCTGGGGATGATGCTTCAGTCTGAATCATGTGTTCTTGAGTGAATGTTGGCTTTCTCCCAAATTCTAGTTTAAAAACTGTTCTTTCTCTCCTTTTAAATGTTAGTTCCAGCAGCCTGTTCTCACTCGGGTTAAAGTAAGCGTATCTTTTCAGACTAGGGTCCCCCTTCCCAGAATGTTGACCAAATCCTAACAAATCTATGTCCTTCATTCTTGCACCATCGTCTCATCCATGTATTGAGACTCCAGAGCTCTGCCTGCCTCTTAGGTCCCACAGAAAGTAAATAATTTCTGAGAATGCTACCATGAATTTTATGGATTTTAACTTTCTACCTAAAATCCTAAATTTGTTTCCAGAACCACCCTCTTACACTTTCCTATGCCATTGTTCCCCACATTTACCTAAACAGCTGGCTCCTCACCAGCACTTTGCAAAACCCTATCTAGATGATGCATGTGGTCTGATATCTTCATACCAGGAAGGTAAATTTCTAAGCAATCCTTATTCCCCTGAAGAAGCATCACCCAGAAGATAGGTTCTGCCTACTGACTCAGTAACTGCTACACTAAAGTGAGGTCACCAGAAAGGAGAGCATATCTTCTCCATAGCAACTCAGAGGATGCCAGACTGGAAATGGGACTTCTCTCCTAAGTCTCTGAAGATATCTTCTATATAACTCTGTCTGTCTCAGCTCCTTCAAGTCTGCTACTCTAGCCTCCTGAGAACAGACTTGTTCCCTGAGAGCTAGGAGCTCTTTGCACAGAATGCGCACATACAGCCTATCACCAAATGGGAGATAATCATATATGTAGCACTTCATGCAAAAGACTGAATAGCCCTGATCTTACTGCTGAACTACTGTCTGCATTTTAGTATTGGTGAGTTTAGTTATTTAAAGTTGCTAAGTGATTAGAAATACGTAAATGAATATAAAGTCTCTTAAGCTTATTAGGTATATTGAAAGCTAATTATTTTATGTTTGCTACAAATGAACTGCAAAAATCTAGAATTAATCTATAACTAAGGGCTAGCAACTTGCTGATGAAGATAGCCAATTAAACTTTAAGATGAAAAATGTACCTCCTATCTCTTTAATTGGTTTAACTTCCTATAAATCCAATATTGAGCCATACTGGGATGGGAAACAAAAATAAAGTTTTGTAGCTAAAATTGAGCCCTAACTGACTTTATAAATAAACACAGAATTTTAAATAGTCATACAATTTCAGTTTAACCAAAATCTCCCTTTTCACCAAATTTTAAGGCAATTTCTCAGCAGGTAAATATTCAGAAGTGCATATTCCTTCCCAGCAGATCCTGTCTGAGCATTTCTTAAGGATACATGCAAAACGTCCACCTATAAATAAAATCACTGCATTAATAAAAAGTATGTGCAATGACAAGAACACATGTACTTTTATGTGCGATTGAGTGTAGGCCTGCTTAGGGGTGAAGTTTGGGCAAAGCCATGATTTATTCCGAGGCACGAATAGCAGGGATGGATATCCCATTGGGATGTCTATCCCCACTATTCGGGTCCCTTCCCGACCCTGACTGACTTCTCCGCTCATTGGATGGGGAAGTTAGAAGAGAGCAGGAAAGGGGTGGATCAGGGGCAGCGTTAGAATGGGCAGTGAATGGTCGTCGGCCCCAGACGTACAGGGCCCATTCCAATGTCGGCCCTGAACATCCGGGGCTGGCGGCTTGAATGGGGAACTTATTCCACCTCCAAGGTGGAATAAGTTCAATTAGTTCCCTTAGTCGGTGGGGGATGGCGGGCCCGGGGCTCAGAAATGGCAGGAGGGGGCAGAGGACATTCCCTGTGGCCCGACCCTGGCCTTGAGAGGCCAGATCAAGGGTCGGGCTGCGGGGAATGCACTTTCTGAGCCAGCGGCCAATGATCGTGGCTGTTTAATGGATCCACGGTGCTATGGCAACCGGACACCATGGTGCCACGGCTCCATTGAAAAGCCCTGACTGAGCTATCCGGGAAAGGCCTGTACATGCAGGCCAGACTGAATCAGGGTCCCGGCCTGCACGTACAGGCTTGGAGTGATTCTGATCCCAGGGGGCTAGATGTGCCCAGCAGGATCAGAAGCGTGGCTAACTCTGTGGGTGCGGTTCCAACTGGATGCACAGAGGGCCAGGACGTCGATGTTGGAATTGCGCCCACATTGTATAAAATATGAGTGTATGCATTTACCTTATGCAAGAAAATTTGCAACTGCTCCTGAACAGGTTTAAATGTCTGTGGCTTAATTTTAGCTAGGATTTCTGCTGCTCTGGTGAAGTAATTTCATAAAGACACATAGAGCCCTTTTACTAAAGTGCACTAAGCAGTTAGCATGGGTTTGGCATGTGCTAACCATATACTGAGGCCCATGTTAACTGTTAGCACACAGCTATAAGAGCCATCACACGCCAATTCCCATGCTAACCATGTGTCATGTGTTTGAGTGGGAAAGGGTGGGTTAGGGGTGTAGAGTGGGTGTGATGAGCACTGTACCATCAGAATACTGATATACATCGCAAGCTAATCATATGTCTTGCAATTAGCATGGTTGCAATTACCTCCATCTTAATGCAATGCAATGCAATGTGTGCCATTAAGTAGATGAAATCAGTTAGCAGTGAATATATATTTGCTGCTGAATATGTTTTTTTTTAAATGCCATGGCCAGATAAAAATAAAAGCTGACTGACACTGCCGAATATTGACCTATATTTGTTTATTAATCAGTTTAATTGGTGGAAATACCAAACTTATATTTTTCCTGTTTGTAAAGAAATCTTAGGGGTATGTTTACTAAAGGGCGGTAAGGGAACA
This sequence comes from Ichthyophis bannanicus, assembly GCA_033557465.1. Lineage (NCBI taxonomy): Eukaryota > Metazoa > Chordata > Amphibia > Gymnophiona > Ichthyophiidae > Ichthyophis > Ichthyophis bannanicus. The sequence continues at coordinate 323,719,159 of CM066031.1, read as the reverse complement.
GGCATTATTGATCATTAACAGCAGTGAAAAGATGTTTTCCATGTGAAAAAGGCTCTGGGAGAGTAGGAGGCATTCCAGAATTAAAGGCACTATGAGCCATTTAACATGTGATAATGGGACATTGGGCGTTAAGGTGTCAAGCATGCATCTCAATGTCTGAAAATAGCTGTAACCCTAACGCTGGATAGGGGAGCAGCAAGGGAAGCCAATCTGAAGGTAATAGATGGAAGGACGGGGGTGGGGGGAAGATGATGGACCTGCCAGATCCATGGGCACCCTACATGGCAGCCAGCAAAGTAGACAAGCATGTGGGAGGCAGGTGTACCGATGCACAGGGGGGTGCCAATGTAATATTGCACAATGTCAGTGTGTGGCATAGGATGGGGAACATGTGTGCCCAGTGGAGTCAGAAGTAGCAGGATATGTGCAACAACAGGAGGACTGAGTAGGAGTGGTGATGTGCAGATCAGGCACAGGAGAGATGTATGTGAAAAGCCAAAATGTGGAAAAGAGTATCAGTGTAGGCCCTGGTGTAGCAGCCTGCATGAGAAGGCATGACTGCACACAGCTGAAAGAGGTGGATGGATTGGCTGAAGGATGGATGGTGGCAGAGGAAAGGGTGGTACGTGCTGGCAGCACCGATGTGCCATAGGTGCCATTCCCAACGTATATGTACTGTGCATGAAAATGTCTGCCAGTGCTACTTGGAAGGACTCACACCTATTCTAGCCACACACTACTATACAACACCTCAGACAAATGTGCAGATAACAACTGCACAGGTGTCATCCAAATTGGGCAAATGGGGTACATATGGACATGAGCTGAGACCTGTAGGTGGATACCCGAGGGGTAAGATGTGTCCACATGTACTGGATGCAAGGGAGCCAAAGCTGTACATAACAGACATTGCACTAATCAGTAGGCTACACCTCCACACCTCTTGACACAGCAATGTTGGGATTCAAAGAGCCTGCAAGTCACTGCCTAAACTGCCTGCTGTGTGTGCTGGTATAGGTTAGCCCCTCCAGTACCCATGAAGCACTGCACAGGTGGAACAGCAGTCTGAAGCTGACACCAAATGGAGAATGCACTGATCCATCACATCCACTCAATAAGATGTACTGACAATATGTGAAACATGTACAGAACATCTACAAACCGTGCTACTGAATAGTTATAGCAGTCACCCTGAGGGTGAGGATGGGCGCCCATCATCTGGTCCCTAGAACTTGCACTACTAGAGATAGTCTCTGCTGTCTGTACTGTGGGTTGACATCAATGCCAGGGTGTGGCAGGTAATGTCTGCAGTGTGTTATGCTAGTCACCTTGTTTCCTGCACAATTGCAATATGCAATAGAGGCAAGTCACAGCTGGGCCCTATGTCCTGCCCCTGTTGGACAGAGACTCTCCTAGAACAGTGGATATCAGCTGTTGTTATGGATGCCAAATGCAGGAGGGGGAGGGGGGATCGTCTCTAGGCTTGCCTGGAGCTGCACCTACTGTTCTGCCATGACTGCAGTGAGTAGGCTAGGAACAACTGCTGTCCCAACCCTCTAGAGCTAATAATCTCCCACAGCAAGTTCTGTCAGACTGCACCTACTGCCAACCACTGGGCTGTGTCAGCCATGCACATACTAACTGCAGCTGGTCCACACACAATGCATGTGCACAGAGCGACCATGTGCACTCTGGCTTGGGGTTAATGGCATGGACACCCAGCATTTGGTTTATTTATTTATTTATTTAACAATTTTTATATACCGTCTTTCTACAAGTCAAGACAGTTTACATAGAACAATTTATAGCAGTGTGTTTCAACTGTTTACATGGAACATAACATTGGATACATATAGTAACAAGAATAACTATATACATGGAACATAGCATTGGATACATATAGTAACAAGAATAACTATGTACAGCGATCAAAGATCAACTATTTACATATGAAATTATGAGGGGTTATGAGGGGTTCAGTGATTGGGATCCCCAGACAGAGATTGTACTCATATCAATGGAGCCAAGTACTATACAGCAGTATGTGGATACATAGGTGAACCATGGTCACTGCTCAATCAGAGTGAGAGTGCCCTCTCAGCATGACATGCAATGGCCACCCGGGACCTGCACGTGGCAGATGGGCACTGCAAAGTCACAGCCATTGACCCTATTGCTGAGGCAGACACATCCTGGCCAGTCTGCTCTGTGTCAGGCCATACCCACAATCCTCTGCTCCTCACCATGAACATTTGCAAACTAATGTTGAGAACAGCTTAGGCAATGCAAGGCACAGTGAAGTGCAGAAAGCTACAGAACAATCAAGAGACATACACACACACATTCACATCGCTGTCCTGTGCAAAAGTGGGGACAGTTGGCATTCCTATCTGCCACATTGTCTTCATATCAGCTCAAGCATTGTTAATGTGTGCTCATTGTGCAAATGCTAGTAGTATGCCCTGACATTAACACCTGTTCAGTATGCAGATGCTATCAGCCTGCCTTTCCATCCAACTGTGGATAGTAGAGCCTGTCTGTGTGGCTGATGGGTGTTTGTACCCTTGATTGCCGATTCATTGGTGGTTGCACATGTTGGTGCTGTACCTGCACTGTAGGCTAAAGTTTAGTCACAGGGACATGCAATACATGATCTACAACCAGGACTTAAAACTGTAACCCTCAGCTCTTATACACACAGACTGTGTGTGTTGAGTCACGGTGCTGTCATATGGATACAGCACTCACTGGGGCTGACATGCTCCCCATCAGACAGACCTTGCCACATGTTGCAGTGTGCACTGCACACTGGACTAGGAAGTGGCTCTGCTCTACTGCAAGTGGGTGCCACTGCACCCGCCACCAACATCCCCACACCATGCTGACATGCCTGCATGTTGTCAGTGGTGGTGGTGGGGTACAGTCCCAGCCTGTCCAACATGCAGGCTTGGTGTGTGCCTAGGGTACAAGGTCCAGATGGGAGGGGGCATAGGCACACATGGATATCCATGCAGCTCCCCCCAACCATCTGCCTCTGCAGGGTCCCCATCACCACCTGCCACTGATATATCTTGGGGGGAGGAATGACAGCCACTGCTGTGGTAGTTCCCCAGGTGCCTGCATCTTGCAGCTACCTGGAGGGCTACAGCTGCTGGCTCTGTCGACCACCTTTTCTACAACTGGGTTCTACAGCAGAAGGGGGGCATCCGGGATCTCTGCCTAGGGTGCCAGGTCCCCTGGACTTCTCCATGTGGCACATCACCTTTCTGCAGCAGCAGCTTGTCTGTATGCTGCCACTGTCACTGTGGGATCATGACGGACATCACAGATGGTACTGCAGATGGAAAGATACCCCTATGAGGTGAGGCTAAAAGATTTAGGGCTCATCAACCTGGAGAAGAGACAGCTAAGTGGAGATATGATAGTGGTCTATAAATTAATTAATTTAGTGGAACAGGTAAACATAGATCAATTGTTTATGCCATCCAAATGAGGAAAGGCTAGGCGACATGCAATGAGGCTACAGTGTAACCCATGGAAGACTAATAAGAGAAACTAGTTTCCCACGCAATGCTTAACCAAACTCTGGAATTCATTACCGGAGGATGTAGGAAAAGCTGTTTGTGTAGCTGGGTTTAAAAATGGTGTGGACAGGTTTCTGGAGGAATTGTCCATAAACCATTATTCAAGATTACCCAGGAAATGAACTGCTTGCCCCAATACAGGCACTGTAAAACTAGTGCATCTTTTGATGAAACTGCTAGGTACCTGTGACCCAGATTGGCCACTGTTGGACACAGGATACTGTCCTTGATGGACCTTGGTCTAACCCGGAATGGCATATCTTATGATCTTATATTCTTATATGCTACCTGAGCAGCTGCCTGGTCCACCCTGTGCACCAGCAACCCCCACTGAATGACCCACGTGCAACCTCTGATGCCTTATTTGCACCATCAACTTAGTGCCCTATCATACATGGGCACCATGCTGTTGCTGCTAATGGAGCACTACTATCACTGTCTGGGGCTCCCCTGTCTGAGCATCACATTGCAGACATTTAAATCGGCTCTCTCTACTCATCAGACACCATTTCTGCGATGTTTCACATGGTGGTTAGGCTGCATGCATTAAGGGGCTCTAGGTGGTGTTTGCACAACAGCTGTTAAAGGTACACACGTTGTTAATGCCTACTCTCCACCCCGTTGATACCCACTCTACACCTCCTGTTCCCTTTACACTGCAGGAGCCTTTTATGTATTTTTGCGGCATTAAGGGGCCCTGTGTACCATTAGCATGTGTTAAGGGCACACTTGCACCCTTACTGCTGTTTAGTAAGTATACCCCTTAGTTTGAGAGTTTAGTAACAATTAGAGATAAATATTTTTCTAATCACTGGCGTTCCTACCAAGTATTTATAGATTAGTGCCAATTGCTTCAGAAGGAAAAAGCACAACAAAAACAGCAGTGCATTGCAAAATTAAATAAAAGGCCCTAGTAGATAGGGGGAGCAAAGCTCAAGGTCTTAACTAGAGACGAATCAAAAGACACCAGACAAAAAAACCAAATGAGTGCAAAAAGGTAAAATTAAGTGAAACATTTTTATTATATTAACCCCACAAACCAAAACATGTATAATCCTTATTTTTCCTGTGTTGCCTGCTATTGTATCTGCAGTAAGTAATTCAAGGTCCTCGGAAATCCAAAATCCTCCTTGATAGTCGTCATCTCCTTTCTTCAGTACCCTTCTTGCTTTTGTAGCCCCAAGTTGAATACTTGTTTTCACACTTCTTTCAATGATCCCTCTTAAGTAAGAGGTTACAAACACCTTCCATTATCAATCTCTTCTTCTCAATGTATATGTGCTCTGGACAAAAAATAACAAAACACGCCCCTAAATGACCTCTAATAAGCTTAGTGAACCTACTTGCTCTTTTCCCAAATGAGAAAGTGCAAAAATACAACTTAGTTAATCAAAAGAATTCAATTACTTTCCAACTGAGAGGTTAGGGATGCATGTGAAAGGCAGGTCCCTCTCCTTCTTAGCATTTGAGTTCCCAAGAATGCTTGGAAGACTTAAGAAAAATAAAGTGAAAGAGGTAGGCAGAAAAGTAAGGAAAAGGCAAAAATTTGAAAAAAGAAAGTAAAAAAGAGAGAGGAATGTGATGACAGTGCAGGTAGTAGTGGGGAGGTTGGGAAAAATGTCATTTTCATTGGCAATACAAAAAAAAGTAATGAAACATAGAAACATGACGGCAGAAAAAGACCACATGGCCTATCTAGTCTGCCCTTCCATATCAACTACTATCATAGTCCCCTTTTTCGCTTTAGAGATCCTCTGTGTTTGTCCCATGCTTTTTTGAATTCCGATACTGTCCTCGTCTCTACCACCTCCACTGGGAGACTATTCCACGGATCTACCACTCTTTCCCAGTAGAAATATTTCCGCATATTACTCCTGAGTCTATCCCTTTTCACCCTCATCCTATGTCCTATGAAAACATATCAGTGTTCATGAACGCTGAAGGATCTTTTTTCCCAGGAGTAGCATGCTGGGCAACAGTTTTTTTGTACTTTTAAAGCAGGGGTTCTCAACTCAGTCCTAGGAAAAGCCTCGCCAGACAGGTTTTCAAGATAACCACAATGAATATGCATGAGAGGGATTTGCATGCACTACTTCCATTATATGCAGATCTCTCTCATGCAAAGTCATTGTGTTTAACCTGAAAACTTGACCAGCTTGGCATGTCCCAAGGACTGAGTTGAGAACTCTTGGGGTATGTATACTAAACCGTCTTAATGTTACCGGCGCTAGTTGCAGCGATAATGTGAAGAATGTCATATAAGGAGAGGGTGTTCCAGTCCTAAGGTAGCAAGAATCTGTATCACGTGATAGTTGCTGCCGTGGCACATTAATGTGCGTTAACCCTAAGTACATGCCAGCGTAGTGTAGCAATGTAGCCCACTGGTTACTGCAATGACTGTGGAGGCAGAGGTCATGGGTTTGATCCTGCAGTGGTGTAATCTAAAAAGGCTGTCTGACGCATTTTCTTTTAATTTAAATCAGTGCTGCCAGCAAAAACACCCTCACAGTGCTGTAACCTAAGGTGCCCTATAAGGCGCCCCATAGGTCACATTATAAAGTACCCTGTCTGCCAAGGCACCCTATAATGTGTCCTATAGGGTGCTGTATAGGGTGCCGTATAGGGCACTTTACAGGGCACCTATGAGGCACCTTAGGCTACAGCACTGTGAGGGTGTTTCTGTTGGCAGCACTGATTGAAATGAAAAGGAAAAGCCTCAGACAGCATTCCTAAATAACACCACTGTGGGATAAAACCCATGACCTCTGCCTCCGCAGTCACTGAAGTAATCAGTAGGCTACATCTCTATAGCTACTACCACACTGCTGGCTGCCTACAGAAAGACTTCCTTTTATGGATTTGAGTCATTATTTATTGCAATGTGTTTTTGATATTGGCTATAGAAAGACTGCAGGTCACCACACAAACTGTCTGCTGGGGTTACCAGGATAGGGTAAACCCACCTGTACCCATGATGCACTGCACATGCAGATCAGCAGTCTACAGCTGATCACATAATGGGTATGCACCCCCACAGCACCTAGGCCTGGTAGGGGGAACTGACCGTGTGTGTTACTGACACAGAGTAGCTACAGACCGTGACATTGTGCGGGTCCTGTGCTCATCCTGAGGGTGAGGTGGGGCACCCAGCACCAGGTCCGCAGCACCTGGCTTGGCTGAGATAGGCTGTACTGCAGGTCCCCATCAGTGCCAGTGTGTGATAGGTAGTCCTTGCGGATACACATGTGTCCATCTGTATTTCCCAGTAACGTCTAGCCCTTGTGGACTATGATGCACACAGAATACTGCATATCCTATGTGAGTGCCATGGTCACCTGTTATAGATGAAGGGGGGTGTTTGGACCTGAAATTGGATTATGTAGCACCACCCAACCCGCTCTCTGTGGCTCAGGGTGGGGGGAAAGGATCTCCCACCAACAGTTCCACATTTTACATCTCTGCAATGGTGGCAGTAGAGAGGACCATCAACCCCAGTCCTGCTGGGGAACAGGCACCCTACAGGGCAGTCGATGCAGATCTGTACGCATCCCATAAGGCAATGGCAGAAAGGCAGAACACTGGAGAAGCTCAGCTGCCCTCCACCACTATCTGACATTTACTAGCTGAGGGCATAGTCAGTCTCCACCCGCTGCACCCTGCAAGATGTTCCAGCCATACACATGCTAACTGCAGACAGTCTTCTAGCTAGTAGGGAGGAGTGGTCTAGTGGTTAGGACAAGGTACTTCAGGCCGGAGGGCCGGGGGTTCAAGTCCCACCTGGGGACAGCAATCTCAGGCCGGAGGGACTGGGATTTCTAGTCCTATAGGCACTCCTTGTGGTCTTGGGCAAGCCACTTAACCCTCCATTGCCCATGTTCCCTGTAAGTATTAATGTATGTGTGTCATATCCCCTCGTGTTAAATGTATCCCCCAATTGACTGCTTTGACCCGGTGAAAAGTGGAATATAAATACAGCTAAATAAATAAATACATGTGCCTGGAGGAACGGTATGCACCCAAAAATGGGATGTGAACACACACACCAAGCAGGTATATCAGTGATTGGGCCCCAGAAAAGAGAACCCATAAACATCACTTGAGAAAAATGTTGCATAGCACTATGGTGGAACCCAGCCATGCTGTGGTCACTGCTCAGTCAGGGTGAGAGTGACATCCCAGCATGACATGCTGTGGCCACCCTGTCCGTGCAGGTGGTGGTCAGGCATTACAATGTCCCAGCCATTGCCCTATACCCTGTGCAGATGTATCCTGCCCAGGCCACCCTGTCCGGGCCATACTCACAGTACCTTGCTCCTTATTATGCACATTGGCAGGCTAAAATTGAAAACAGTGCAAGCAGTGTGGGCTCAGTAAGGTGTAGGCAGCCACAGCACACTGGATAGACATACACACACTCCCACACCTATGCCAGCATTGTGCAAATATGGAGGTTTGTGGCAGCCCTGGCCGCCACACCAGTCCTGGGCACAGTGTGGGCATTGCTATGGTATGCAATACTGTTGGGGTCACTCCCTGGGGTGGTAAACACTGTCAGAGGCAATAACTGAAACACACTCCACAGATATCAGAAAGATTGCTATGATGGATCTCTATCAACAAATCGTGTTTAACTTAGGATTTGTTAGCTGACATTAATCATAGCAACCTTTTGATATATGTGGAACGTGTTCCCAAGTTTAGGACGGCATTGCTAAGGTATGGAGGTACCAGTATTGGGAGATGCTGCTCCACGCAGGGCCCAACAGCCTGACTCTCCATGAGCCCATGTCCCCTGTAAAATAGTTATCTCTAGGTTATAATGCCCTGTTCAATGTCATTTCTGTTTGTTCAATGTAAACCGCACTGATGCAGAATAGCGCGGTATATAAGAGAATGTAAATAAATAAATAAATTTGGATAGTGGAGCCTGTGGGTGTGGGTGTTTCTGCCCCTGTTGGCCGCTGCTCTAGGGCAGAGGTTCCCAACTCCGGTCCTGGTGGGCCAAACACTGTTCAGGTTTTCATGCTGTCCCTAATGAATATGCATGAGATACATTTGCATACAATGGGGGCGATGCATACAAATACAGCACAGGCATATTTATTAGGGACAGCATGAAACCTGAATGGTATTTGGCCCTCCAGGACCGCAGTTGGAAAACTCTGCTCTAGGGATTGCACATGTTTATGGTGTCTGTGCTCTGTAGGGTAGAATATAGGCATTTCAGGCATATTTAATTTATCTGCAATAAAGGTTCCGTCTTTATTACCACGGTTTAGTACTGGGTAAAATATGGGGACAAGGTTGGCAGGAGCCACAGCTGGGACTTGAACTTGTGACCTTCTGCCCCTGAACACACTGGCTGTGTGTACTGCACCAAACTGTTGCCACAGGGGAAGATCATTCCCTGGGGATACCATGACTGTTCATCAGACAGACCTTGTCTGTTGCAGTGCACGGCACCCACCTAAACGGGGCTTGGCTGTGGTCTGCTGTGGGCAGATGCCACTGCCCCCTCCACCACCAGCACCCCTCCGCCACCATGTTGACATGCCCTTATGCCGGTGGTGCTGGTGGTGCGCTGTCCCAGGCCATCCAGTGTGTCGGTAGGCGGCTGCCTATGGTGTGTAATCTGGGGTAGGGGTGCCTGCATGGACATCAATGCTTTCCCCTGGCACCACTGCCAATGTTCTGTGCCCTTTGGAGTATTTGCTGGGTACTGTCCCCTGGGACACTATGGAACACAGACACTCTTGGGCATGTTTGACCTTGATCAGCTGCTGATACTGCGTTTCTGTTTTTCTATGTGTCACCTAGGCATCTGCCTAGCCTGCCCTATGCCACAGCTGCCCCACTGCATGTCACGCCTGCAGCCCCCTGTACCCCATGTGCAGCCACACCATAGTACCCTTTCGTACTTGGGCACTATCTGGTGGTACAGCACATGTATCACTACTATCACTGTTCTTGGTCTCCCTGCCTTTGCTATACATTGCTGACTAAAATGATTTCTCTCTACTTCACTTGTGCCTCTAACGCCAGGTTTTCACTCGCGCTATTTTTCGGACCTTCATTTCACGGTGCTGGTGTGCCTGTAGCCTCTCCCCGCCCACCCCCCACCCATTGACCCCTTCTCCCCGCCCTCTGAGGAGCCTTACTCCACCTTTTCTGTATCATAGCGCCGCCAGGGACATTATCAGGCGAAATGGCACGTTATCGTATCGTGCACTAATTGCGCTGCTGCTACGTAATCGCCATTTAGTAAACATATCCCTTAGTCTAAAGGAATGTGATCTTGCAATGCTGAATGAACAATTTACATTATAATTTGCTGAAACAGAGTATGTGCCTATGGACACGTCAGCCAGGGTCAGCCAGGGATAATCCCTCCCAATAACCAGGCTCGGGCACAATAAATACAGAGAAACCAAGGAATTAGGTGGTACGGAAGCCCTGACCACCAAGCCCTCCTGATTATTCACCATTTACTGAAAGTTATCGGCATGGGTCTCAAATGTGTCAGCCCACCTCAGTAGAGATGCAAATTTCCCATAAATTTTGATTTGAGAGAAAATAAAAATAAAGTGGGGGGAAAACAGGAAGAATCATGAAAATAATAATTGTATTTGAATAGTAATATGGTGTTGTGAGGTTGCCATCCTTAAGATATTTACAGGTCTCAGAAGGAGGTCTAGCTCCAGAAACTGTAGTCAGTAGACAACGATGCAGATCTAGATCTTGCAGATATTAACAGCTGGAGTAGAACAGGAGTCAGATTAACCCTGCAGATCTTTAACCGGAATCACAGCAGAGCTGCCAAGCTACCTAATTCCTAGAGGGAGATTTCTGACCCCTCATGGTTTTGAACTTACATCCTAAAGCAGTCTGCTATTTGCAATTAGTGATTTTATCTATTAAAATCAGTGCTGCAGCTCCCATTATGCATCATGATAGACTTGTCAGACATTCAAGGACTAGCCTCAAATTCTCTTCCTGGAATTGGGTATCTTGGAAGCTCTGAAGCAATCAGGTCACATGACTGCAAGAAGGACTGGAAGTGAAACTAGAATCAGCATGCAAGTAAAAGGCTAGAGCAGGAAGTAGTTACAAACTAGAAGCAGAGGCCTTATGAACAGAAACTTGGCAATAAGGATTTTGCATGCGGGATGCTCATTAAGAAGCAGATTGATTAGCGTTCAGTTTCCTACGAACAGCTTCCTGATTCCCCGCAACCCCTTTTAGCCAAGCCTGATCCAATCCCTAAAATCAAGGGGTGTTACCTGTCGAGTTAAATGGCAGACTCTTTTCTTGTATGGCATTTATTTCTTCTGGATTATAAATGAGTCTGGTGGTTAAAACTCCTACATTGGTCTCTAGGGCTGACCCTGCTTGAATCTCTCTTTGGGGCCTAACTCTAATGGCTGCATATAGATATATTAATTTAGTATTTTTGCTTTAAAAATATGAAATAAATATGTTTGCAAAATTATTTCTATTAAAATAAATGTTACAAAACTGAACAGATATGAAATGCATTTTATGAAAAATGGGCCATAGACTAAGACAATATGGCCCTTATTTTAGAATCATCTACATTTGCATGTGTATGCAATTACATATAAAGATGGCATACACATGCAAAAAATGATTTTGGAAAACTTCTATTTGCCCATGAAATTTCAAGGGTTGTGTAATGGCATGACTTGGACATGGTTTGAGAGTACCTAGCAGATAGACATGCACCCCATTTTTACAATGGGAAGTCAAATCTATAACAAAGAAAATCCCTGTCAGCTTTTGCACCTGCCCCAAGGCTCAAGTGGCAACTTAACAAAGCAGATGCAAAGGTCAATGGAACCTCCTTCCCCACCCTGCCTTACCTCATCCTCAGACCACACCTCCACCCTCGACACCATCATTACCCCCTACTCAGGGCCATTAGGTGAATTAGGTGCTGCCTTGACCACCAGCATTTCCAAGACGGCTCATTGCCGCCCGCCTGTGCCACCGTGCCAATCAAATGGCCAATCAAATGGCACTGCAGCATTTACCCAAAGCCTCTGACACTGCATTGCTGTTGCTACTTGTTTTGACCAGCTGCTTCTGCCCCCTCTGATGTAGACTTGCTGTTTGCATGGGGGAAGAGCATGCAGTGGAGGGGTAGAGGGGACGGATCATGCAGTGGAGGATCGGAGGGGGCAGAAGCAGCTGGTCAAAGTGAGCACCAACAGGATTGCAATATCAGAGGCTTTGAGTAAATGCTGAGTTGCTGTTTCAATGGTATTGCTGCCATTGCAGTCTAGGGAGCGGCAGTGGCATTAGGGATGGGAGCAGGGGTACTGCAGAACTGAGGTTCACCTAGGGCATCTCAATCTCTGCTACTTAATTTCTGATATCCCCACTGACACGATCACAGTACATCCCTGTCAACCTCAGTGCTAGGGGTCAGAAGCATGATTTGCGGTCAGGCATTTGTTGGGAGAAGGAGAGACCGGTGATTACTAAAGCTCCCTACTAGACCTCCAAAGAAAGCCCAAGCAAGAACAGCAGCGACACCAGAGGTGTGAACAGGAGCCCCTCCTTCCCCCTTCAGCCTACCAATCAGCATCCAGACATAACAGCTGAAAACCACCGCTTCAAAGGCACGCCCGCACCTGAGCGCCTCGCCAGAGGGCCCTTTGGCGTGGCCCTTAGGCGTGAGTCCATGGCATCTGATCTGAAGTTTACATTAAAGACATGGGCTGGATTTTCATGCTTGTATATCGTGGTAACCTGCTGTTCCCTTTCCTTCTCCTTCCCTTATCTTTTTAACTATTCTGTCCTCTATTCTGTCCTATCTCATAAATGGCGTTCTTTTCATATTTCCTTTAATGATATAGTATTGTAAACCCTTCTAATGCTTTGGCCTGAGCGGTATATCAAACGTAATAAACCATAAACCATACACTAAGAGGTGTACAGGGGCTGTTAGGGCAGAAAAGAGGTGGTATGTGAGTCTGCTGTGGGCTTCTAAAGAGTAGGAGGGTACTGGATGGGTTATGGAGTGAGAAGGTGAACTTGATCCCACCATTGGCCTCTTCACCAGGTAGTGGGCTTGAGTTGGTGTATTCTATCTGAAAAAAAGAAAAAAAACCTGATTTTAATCAGTTGTTAACCATGTTAAAAAGCATTTGTAATTTTGGATATTCTGATCAATTTTCTGAGATGTCATTTTATAAACAGACTTAAGAAGAGAATTCACTCACTTGCTTTCTAATTGTGATTTGTACATTCCTCCCTTATATTCTATTCCAGATTTGTCCAGTGTTCTCTGTTTCTAGTTTGTTACTTGCTTCTGGATTGGTCCAGCAGGAATTTGGCCCCTAGTGATCACCCTTTTTCTATCCTGGACTCCTGACCTATGCTCTCTATGAGGCAATGGCTCTTGACCCATTCTTTGGAACACATCCAGCCAGTCAGGGTTTCAAGATATCCACAATGAATATGCGTGAGAGAGATATGCATCAATTTCCTCCATTGTATAGAGATCTATCTCTTGCATATTCATTATGAATATCCTCAAAACGTGACTGGCTGGGTATGTTTCAAGGACTGGGTCAAGAACCACTACTCCAAGATGTACGTAGATGTGCATCAGACCTCTATCAGCTCTACATGCTGCAAATAAAGCCATGCAGATTGCTGTACTGTCATCATTCAGGACCTGGCTATAGGAGTGGCAGGGGGCTTTCTCACAATAACTTCAAAAATATTGTACCGTAGCTTAGTGAATCAGCTCCTTACTACTTATTTAAGTATTTATTCAGCAGAAAAGCAGAAACCTCTCTATTCAGTAATTAATGCAGTAAATCTGCTAATCTTCATCTAGCTGCTCATCAGGGCCTGTGCTAGGACCTCTGACGCCCCCTCTATAACCTATAGATCGGTGCCCCCCTCCCTTATTACTATTAATGGTAGGCTGCGCACACGAGAGAAAAGGAGGGAGGTCCAGCATGTTCCATATCTGAAACAAGTTCCATATCTGAAACAAGTTCAGTTTTGTTACATGTAAACCGCGCTGATTGCAAATAGTGCGGTATATAAGAATTGTAAAATAAATAAATAAATAAATAAATAAGTTGAAAAATGCACACTGTACAATGTGACACAATGAAGTGTTTCCCTCACTTACAGGATTACACATTCAGGGGCTTCTAGTGTGTATGTCACAGAACGTGTCGGTTAGGGGAGGGGGTGCGTGTATGTGTGGGTATCAGTTGGTGTGTGTGTTGTGTCATGGGGACTGCTGAAAGTTAGAAATATAGAAACATGATGACAGAAAGAGACCACATGGCCTATCTAGTCTGCCCTTCCATATCACTACAATAGTCTCCTTTTTTCCTTTAGAGATCTTCTGTGTTTGTGCCATGCTTTTTTGAATTCAGATACTGTCCTTGTCTCTACTACCTCTACTGGGAGACTATTCCACACATCTACCACTCTTTCCATAAATAAATAAATCTGCATATTCCTCCTGAGCCTATTCCCTTGTATCCTTATCCTGTGCCCCCTCGTAACAGAGCTTACTTTCAGTCGAATGACACAGAGGTATTTAAATGTCTCTATCGTATCTCCTCCAACATATGCATATTAAGATCTTTAAGTCTGTCCTCGTATGCTTTATAGCAAAGACCACTAACCATTTTAGTAACCACCCTCTGCACCAACTCTATCCTGTTTATATCCTTTTGAAGGTATGGTCTCCAGAATTGCACACAATACTCCAAATGAGGTCTCACCAGAGACTTATACAGAGGCATTATCATTTCCTGTTTTCTGCTGGCCATTCATCTTCCTATGTACCCAAGCATCATTCTGGCTTTCGTTATCACCTTTTCTATCTGTTTAGCCACTTTAAAATCAACAGAAACAATCATACTCAGGTCCTGCACTTCTTTCATGGACAGAAGTACTTCGCCCTCTACACTGTACTGCTCCCTTGTTATTTTGCAGCCAAAATGCATGACTCTGCATTTTTTAGCATTAAATCTCAGCTGCCAAATTCTCTACCATTCTTCAAGCTTAGTGAAATCCCTCCTCATGTTATCTACTCCTTCCTGGGTGTCTACTCTATTGCAGATTTGTTTGAAGGACTACAGAAAGGGGCTGCTACTTCTGGAGAGAGATCTGCAATTGTAAGTATTTACTTTAGGGAATTTTTCTAAATCTTGGTGAAAAAGAAATTCTTTAGATTAAAGCTGATTAATCTGTGAATCCAGTGTATTTGTTAAATCAGGCAGGGCCTAATATCAGCAAAGAGCTTTTTTAGTTAAATTAAAAACTCAACAGGTAGCTTTCAGTTTAAGCTTAAAACACAGCAGAGAGCTTTTTGGTTAAATTTAGAACCAAGCAGAGAGCTTCTAGTTTAAATTTAATAGTCAGGGCCTAATTTCAAACACAACAGAGAGCTTTCTGGTTAAATCTAGAACACAAGACTCCCTCAATCCAAGCAAGAGCTGTGTGAATCACCCAGGAAATTGGTCACAGATTATCTTAGAAGCACAGGACAGGAAATTGTGTAGCAGACTATGATAAAATGAGGAAAATAGTTAAGAAAAAACTAAAAGGAGCAGTCACAAAGGTTAAAGATTTACATCAAACTTGGGTGTTGTTTAAAAATACTATCTTGGAAGCCCAGACCAGCTGTATTCCATGCTTTAAGAAAAGTGGAAGGAAGTCCAAAAAACTGCCAGCATGGTTTAAAGGTGAGGTCAGAGAGGCTGTTGTAGCCAAAAAAACACCTTTCAGGAAATGTAAAAAGGAGTCAAATGACAGAAACTGGAAACAACACAAGCACTGCCAAGTTAGATGCAAGGCACTGATAAGGCAGGCAAAGAGAGAATTTGAGAAGAAGCTTGCTGTGGAAGCAAAAATGCATAATAAAGACTTTTTCAAAAACATTTGTAGCAAAAAACCTGTGAGAGAGTCAGTTGGACCATTAGATGATAGAGGGATAAAAGGGGCACTAAGAGCGGACAAGGCCATAGCGGAGAGATTGAATGAATTCTTTGCTTCGATCTTTACTGAGGAAGATGTAGGAATGTTACCCATGACTAAAATGGTATTTAGAGGAGATGCTGCTTAATAATTGAAAGAAGTATTGATACACTGGGAAGATGTATTACTATTTGATAAACTGAAGAGAGGCAATTCAACTGGACCGGATGGTATGCATCCGAGGGTGTTGAAAGAACTGAAATATGAGACTGCAGACCTACTATTAGTTATCTGTGAACTGTCATTAAAATAATCTGTGATACCTGAAGATTGGAGGATGGCCAATGTAATGCCAATTTTTAAAAAGGGTTTCAGGGGTGGGGTGATCCGGGAAACTTCAGACCGGTGAGCCTGGGAAAAATGGTAGAAACCATCATAAAGAACAAAATTACTCATCATGTAGATAATCATGGCTTAATGGGAGACAACCAACATGAATTTAGCTAATGAAGGTATTGTCTTACTAATCTGTTATGTTGTTTTTGAAGGTGTGAATAAACAGGTAGACAAAGGTGAGTCGGTTGATATAGTGTATCTGGACTTTCAGAAAGCCTTTGACAAGGTCCCTAATCAGAGACTTTTGGCAAAACTAAAAAGTCATGGGATAGGAGGCAGTGTGCTATTGTGGATCAGGAACTGGTTAAAAGATAGAAAGCAGAGGGTAGGGCTAAATATCCAATTTTCCCAATGGAGAAAGGTGAATAGTAGAGTACACCAGGGATCTGTGCTGGGTCTACTGCTTTTTAAAATATTCATAAATGACCTGGAAATGGGAATAACGAGTGAGGTTATCAAATTTGCAGATGACACAAAACTATTTACAGTTGTTAAAACCCATGAGGATTGTAGAAAATTGCAAGATGATCTTGATAAATTGAAAGACTGGGCATCCAAATGGCAGATGAAATTTCATGTGGACAAGTGTAAAGTTATGCACCTAGGAAACAAAAACCCAAACTATGGTTACACGATGCAAGGTTACATATTAGGAACCACCACCCTGGAAAAAGATTTAAGCATCATTGTGGAAACATGTTAAAAACCTTTGCCCATTGTGCAGCAGCAGCCAAGAGAGCAAAGAAAATGCTAGGTATCATAATGCCTCTGTATCGTTCCATGGTGCGACCGCACCTTGAATATTGTGTGCAATTCTGGTTGCCGTATCTTAAAAAGGATATAACGTTATAAGAAAAGGTACAGAGAAGAGCCACCATAATGGTAAAGGGGATGAAAAGATACCCCTATGACGAGAATCTAAAAAGGTTAGGGCTCTTCAACTTGGAAAAGAGACGGCTGAGGGGAGATATAATAGAGGTCTATAAATTAATGAATGGAGTGGAATGGGTAAACGCAGATTGATTGTTTACGCTCTCAAAATATAGAAAGAGTAGGGGGCATGCAATGAAGCTACAGGATAATATATTTAAGACTAATAAGAGAAAATATGTTTTCACTCAACGTGTAATCAACCTCTGGAATTTGCTACCAGAGGATGTAGTAAAAGCTGTTAGTGTAGCCGGGTTTAAAAAACGTTTGGACAAATTCCTGGAGGAATGGTCCATAAACCATTATAAAGGGGACCCAGAATATCTACTGCTTGACCCAATACAAGCATTGTGGAACCTGTGTCTTTTGTGGAAAATGCTAGGTATTTGTGACCTAGATTGGCCACTGTTGGAAACAGGATACTGGGCTTGATGGACCTTGGTCTGACCCAGTATGGCATATCTTATGTTCTTATGGTATCATCTGCAAAGAAGCAAATCTTACCCGACAGCCCTTCCGCAATATCACTACAAAGATGTTAAAAAGAATTGGACCAAGGACAGATCCCTGGGGCACACCACTGGTAACCTCCTTCTCCTCCTTTGTCACCTTCCATTTAACCAATTTCTAACCCAATCAGTCTCTTTAGGGTCCATCCCTACGGTGCTGAGTTTGTTTATAAGTTGCCTGTCCAGACTGAAATCAAAATACACTACATCTAGTGCTCTCCCTTGGTTCAAATACCTGTTCATCCAGTCAAAGAAATCATGCATACATGTGCATGTGTGTATGTGTGTGTGTATATGCACACCATGGGGTCTGTCAGGTGCTATGTACATGTGTGTGTGTGAGTATGCATGTTTGTATCATGGGGCCTATTGGAGGCTGTGCATGTATCTCTGTCATGGAGTGTGTCGGGCTGTGTGTGTGTGTGTCTGTGTGTGTGTCATGAGGAGTGTCGGGGGCTTCACTCATGTGTGTGTGCTGTGTATATTAATATCTGTCACAGACTGTGTGTGCATGTAAAAACAGCACACTTATAGTATGACAAAGCAACGCATTTCTCCATTCCTCATTTGCATGGCAAGGGTCCTCCTGTCACAAAATTGCTGTATCTAGGTCAGGGATTGATGGAGAAAGGCATTTGGAACACCCCCCCCCCCCACCACACACACACACACACTCTTTCCTCTCTTACAATACCCCCATGCTGATCCGGGACAGGTGCTCCTCACAGGCACACAACAGCACTGCTGGCCGCAATCATGGGGTCAAAGAGGGGAAGAGGAGCGCAATCGCAGTCAAGGCCAGAAGTGTTGCAGTGCACCCGCAGGAAGCAGCCTCTCCAGTGGCAGAAGAGGAGAAGCGCATACTACAGCACTGCTGGCCCTGGACACGATATGTCTTCAGCAAATGGACACATGGGAGGGGGGGGGGGGGTTGGCCGGCATACAGATTTGGCACCCTTGAACACCAGCACCCTCCTGCTGTGCTTACCTGGCCTTCCAGGTAGCACTGCCCTGTTGCTCGTACCTTTCTACTCAAAGAAAGTGCAATAATTTGATAAGAGCCCTACAGCGATACAAGTGCAGTTGAAAGACAGAAGAACTGGGATAGAGCAAACTCTTCAGACACTTGATATGTATGATGGGAGGACAGTGCTATTAATCAAGTCACAAATATGACATCTGAAATATCAGCTAGTAGACAGATGAGTACCTTCTTATGAATTATCACTTGTGAAATGCTTTTTCCACCTCGACAAGAGGCAGGGAAATTTCTTGGCCATTAACCAGTACACATCAGCAAACAGCAGCCTGAATATATATCTTTGTGAAATCCCAGCATGCAGTGAATGTGTTGAGCATGCTGCTAAAAGAGATGGTACTGAAACACGATAAATCAGTTTAAGATGTCATTGCCTCCAACACCCACAATCTGTTTTGGCTCTGACGTTATCTCCACCTGCTACACTGCTCAAATGAGCTGGCTAAAATTAATTAGGCCTTTTGCCTATACATTTGCAGTGTAAATATTCTCAGAGACTTATATTTTGCCTTGTACTATAGGTCATACAGACAGTTTGTAATATATAGACGTCTATGTGGTCACACTTAGGGTCCCTAAGTGCATTAAGTGGTTAATGTATGTTTTAGTGTGCAGTAACTTTTAGGGCAAGCCTGAGGTGACTGTTACCATGCTGGGATAAGAGCATGTGGTAATATCAATATTAAAGGCTCATCGTGTGAGGGATGAGGACTGGATGGGTTATGGGTGGAGAGTGGCATGGATGGTACATTGCAGCTGGATCACAGCACTTGCTGCATGCTAAGAGGTATGTTTACTAAACGGTCCTAATGTTCCCGGCGCTAGTTGCAGCAATAACGTGAGGAATATAAGATGGTGGGTGTTCCGGCATAAAGGAAGCAATGGCTAGGTATCGCGTGATAGAGGGCACCCTGGCCAACATAGATGTGCCGTGGCATGTCATCGCGCAGTAACCCTAAGTTCGCGCGCTGAGCTGCAATTAAAGGACTAGAGGAGTAGCACACTGGTTAATACAATGACTGCTGATACAGCAGTCATGAGTTTGATTCCACAGTGGTGATATGTGATTAGGCTGTCTGAGCCAATCCCCTTTCCCGCCTGAACAGTCAGATACATCTCAACAATCTGCAGTGTCCCCCAAAAAAACGATCATCCCTGTGCCCTAACCTAAAGCACCTTTTAGGGCACACCATAAGGCACATCATTAAGTGCCACGGCAACCAAGGTGGGTCAGAATGTGGCCTAGAGGGCGGCACAAATGGGTGGTACCCTCTAAGGCATCACATAAGGCGCCCCAGAAGCTGTCCGAACCCAAGGTGTTGCAAAAGATGCCCCAAGGATGTTAAGGTGACCAAAGAAATGTTGGCCAAGGGCAGTAAGGTGCACCAACCTCACAAGCATGAAATGTATGGGTCAAACACAGATGTAATCCTAACACTGCATAGAGCAGTGACGAAAGCCAATGAAGAATTGATGTAAGGAAGTAGATGTCTGAGGTGATGGACCTGCCATATCTGCGAGCAGCCCATGTGGCAGCTGGTAAAGTGGACAAATATATCAGGGGCAGCTGTACCGATGCACAGGGTGATGGTACTGTAAAGTGCAACAATGATAGTGTGTGGCAGAGGATGGGAATACGTGTCCAGCAGAGGAGCCAGAGGTGGCAGGAGAAGTGCAATGACAGGACAGGGGAGTAGCACTGCCATGCAGAGCAGACACAGGAGAGGCAAGAATGAAGAGCTGCGATGCAGAAAAGGGTGCCAGTGCAGGACATGGGGTAGCAGCCTGCACAGTAGGGCAGGGCGCCACAGAGCTTGCAGACACAGATAGACTGACAGAAGGATGTTTGGCAACAATGATGAGGGTATAATGTGCCAGCAGCACAGATCATCACAGATAGGACTGTAACAGGAATGCAAAGTATGTGTGGACAAGAGGCATAAAATAACTAGAACAGAGAGGAGTCAAACCCATGACAAGTAGCACAAATGGCAATGCACAAACCAGTAGGCTACAACACCAACATGAGTACCACAGCAAAGGCTGCATACAAGAACACTGGAGGGCACCAAACCAAAACACAGCTGGCTGCCAGGATAGGGCAACCCCAACAGTAACGAAGATGCAATGCACATGCAGAACCGGTGTGTACAGCTTATATCACAGTCAGTAATTTGGACGACAGCCACATATAAGCACATACACACACACAATGAAATGTTATGCAGTGGACACAGCATGCAAAAGAGCAAAGAACCTAAACCCAATGAGCGGCAGGGGATGCTCTGTGGAGCAGGGCAAAATGGGGGACAGAACAGAAAAGGAGCATGTGAGACATGAACCTACAAACATACATGGACCACATCAGATCAACAACAGCAATGTCAATCCCTCAAGCCGACATGGACAGTACAAAGAAAGAGCCATATGTAACAGCTAATATGCGACGGATAGGCTGCATCGAGGGCATACTGTGGTGTAAAGTGAAGAGATGGAAGGGTGTGTGGAGAGGTGACTAATTGTCAGGCAGCTCCTGGTCAGGTTAGCACAAAACAAGGACCATGTGAGACTCGAATCTGCAACCTATGGTGCACCAACACATGTCTGCAACCACTATCCCAAACTACCACAGCAAGCCCATCCCCAATATGTCCCCTCAAAGGGAATGTCAGTATGGAAACCCTTAGCACCCTGTGATGTGTCAGACAGCTGCCACATAGCCAGCTGCCACCGTACAAGGATGTGAGAACAGGTGGGCCATGTACATTACCAGAACATAACGAAAGACATGTGTCAGTGTGGTCAAGCAGAGAGACATGTGGGTCAAACACATACTTTTATTGTGGTCAATCAGTAGACATATCATATATACCGCCTGTCATCATATCAAGGTGGTTGGTTTACAGTGAACAAACTGAAAACACATTGAGCATGCCAGCTACCCACATGTCACCCCAAAGTCACTGGCATGTCTACAGATGATGGGCAGGAGAGATAACATCCTATGGTATCATCTTCCAGGGATAGTTGAATGGTGTTGTTGTGTCCTCCAACAGGTGGGTGATGTCGCCCGCAGATGCATGTAAGTAGATGTGCTGTGTGCGTCCGCTGCCCTGTGTCAGAATAAGGACAAACACTGTCTAGGTATGCTGGATGCAACAGCAGGGCACATTGCAGGGAGTCAAACATCAGTACCAACATAATTAAATGTCACACAGGCAAACATAATATGATCACAACACAGAACAATGTGCATGTTGTGGACATTTGGAAGTGCAACCACAGACGAGCGTGTCCCATGGATATGGTCATGTCCATGCCCAAGTAACAAAGGTGTATCACAGCCATGCCCAAGCAACAAAGGCGTATATATGTTATAATAGTTTAATAATTCACTGTTTAAACTTTATACTGTTATCTGTACCTAGTTCATCTGTTCTATGTAAAATGACTTGGTATGATACTATCCATACCATATTACATACTGTTCATTGTAAACCGCACTTGATACTTGTGAAAGAGCGGTATAGAAATAATTGTTAAATAAATAAATAAATAAATCATAGCCATGCCCAAGTAACAAAGGCATATCACAGCTGTCCATCAGCGTTGGTGCACAGAGACCCAACAGGAAAGGTCCATGAAACAAACAGCAAAACACAAACATATAAAGGCTGATGTCACACCCAAATGATCCAAGGTGCTACCTACTGTGTGTCTTCAGCAAATGTCTGCTTGGGATCCTCACAGGCAGGCAAAGTCCACAGCACGCCTCAGTAAAGGCAGAAGATGTCATCAAAATGTGCCGAATAACCATGTCCCCATGTCCAGCCGCCATTGCCACATGTCCAAATTATGATGATAGCTGGGATACATAAATGCTGTTGTGCAGTGGTCTGTCAACACACATGAGATAGGTCAACCCAAAACACACAACACATGCGCACACTGTGCACACGGTTAACACCAGTAAGGTAGAGATAACACACTCACCACCGCTCCACAGGTGTGCAGACCCCGCCCACCACATGTTAATGCAAACGGCATGCACACTGTATCAAAACAGAGCCACCCACCCCACCCCCCCCACACACACACAGTATGAGAAGGTGAGCATGCCACCAGTAACATATGGCCTGTATGTGCACAATTGGAGAATAGTGGAGATAAAGGTCTTGCAAATGCCATGATGCACTGCTGTTGGCCGATGCTAAAATGTCAGGGAAGGGTGTATGTGCGGCCCACCACCAGAACACCTAGGACCTGTAGACACATGCAGCCCAGTTGGATGTGTCCCATATCTACCATATCTATGCAGATGATATTATGCTATACACACAATTGGACACTACTGACCCGAAGTATACCCAGCTCGAAACCTGCCTGTACGAGATGCTAGCATGGCTACAGCAAAATAACATGACAATCAACCACAAGAAAACGGAAGTGATGTACATATCAAGTAAACCTAACTTTGAACCTCCCCCGACAATCACCCTCTGTAACAACACGTACAACACAAAGAATGAGATCAAATACCTGGGAGTCATACTCGACAGCAAGCTAAAAATGGAAAAACACCTGCGCAAAAACAACAAGGCCATTTTCCACAAACTCAGAGTCCTACAACCCCTGCGAAACTTAATCGAACCCACTGATTTTCGGTCTGTTGCGCAAGCACTCATTATGCCTCACCTAGATTACTGCAACGCCATCCTACAGGGTCTGCCAAAGAAAGCTCTAAATATCCTGCAAATGGCCCAAAATGTGGCAGCAAGGATCATCATGCGGACAGGCATTGCTGAACACATCACACCTGTATTGATCGAGCTACATTGGCTACCCATTGCTGCCAGGACACAATATAAAACATTGGTAACTGTGATAAGGAAGCTTATCATAGCTCAGGAAGGAGCTATAAAAAAGGTGAAGTGACTCTGAACAAGCAACCTGTCAGTTCTGGTAGAAATAAGAAAACAGAATTTTCCCATAAAAGACTACCAGTCCCAGAATGCACCAGGTTTCCAACAGCCATAAGAGGAGCTGAAGTGGGGAAACGTGTGTTCAATCAGGAGGGCTATGAGGTAATCCCTAAGCACTCATCTCAAAGGGCAGGGCCTGATTCAGCACAGCTGCGCTGTGTTAGGGAGGAGCACTCATCTAGGCAGAATAAAGGTAGAGTTTATTCTACAGAGAATCAGCTTGAGCTTGATCATCTTCATCATCAGGAGGATCATCAGAAGCAGAAGCCAAACCGGACGGACAGAGAGGGAAAGAAACCCTTTGGAAGAAAGAGGAGAAAAGCCTTTGAGAGGTCTAGAAGAGTCCAGAGCAGTACATATACTGGGAGGCATTCCAAGGGCCAGCATACACCATTGGACTGGGGAAAGCCAGAGGAATGGTGCTGCAGAGCTAGGAATCTCCAGACCGTACCTGGGAGAGAGACGGCTGCACGTGGAAGGGACCCTAAGACCCGTGCCAGAAGGTATGTGAAGAGAGATCCAGTGTCCAGGGATCTGGATTGGAAGGCTGGACATAAGAACTGGACTACATACTGGCCAGGCTATTTAGAGAGGAACTCTAACAGCAATGGAAGCTCAGGTATGAACACTGATCTATGCCCTAGCTATAACCTTGAAAGACAGCAGGGAAACAAGTATTCTCCTGAGAGTGCTACATTGAGAAATTCCTCTGTGCCAATCCATGATATTGAACCCATGATTGTTGATGAAGAAGGGGGAACGGTCTTAGATACAGGCTGTGTTTATATGGATTGCTCTCTGTCTAAACTCCTTTGGTAACTTTCTGTTACAAAGTACAGCAACCATCACAAAGAAATACAAACTTGTTCTTTAATCTACTCAGAAAAGCTCCTGAAGCAGGATTTGACCCACGCAGTAGAAAGCAAGCCAGCTAAGGGGTTTCAGCTGGGTAACTGCTAACAATTGAGCCTTACCTAATTGCTTTTGAGCTCTGAGAGAATCACTTCTGAATCTATGTGGGAAGATATAAGAAGTTAACCTGAAAAGAACAGTTTTTCCCTTCTTTGTGGATCTTGTTTGTTGTTTGATACACTGCTAAGAGAATATTAGCTAAAGCCTACAGAAAAGACCAGTTTGTTACCAACCAGGTCTTTATTCTTTTGCTTTGATTGCCTGACAAGTTCAAATGTTGTTTTTCCTGATTTTGTTTTTCCAAGTTTAACACTGAAAGCAAGTAACCTGATTTATGTGCTACCAAGCATATCTGTGTTGGGAGAAATAACCCCATAAATAAATATCTTATTGGCTTTACCCTTGAGCACAACTAAATTATTGTGAGCAGCTGTGTCTGGTGTGAATGAACTGCATTGCCCACAATCCCTTGCAAATCATATAGATATATGCACTTGCCAAGACTGTGAAGATTCTCACCCAGGCAGCCGTCTGACAGTAACCACGTTCAAACTCATACATAACCTAGCACCATCATTCCTTTCAATCCTTGTCAGCACACAACCAACCAACAGAGAAAGGAGAACTATCAACTCCGACACACTACAAGTTCCTAATAACATCAGATCAGTAAAAGCCAGTACTAGCCGCAGAGCATTCTCATTCTCTGCCCCTACCATCTGGAATCGACTACCATACGAACTACGAGCAATTAAAGACATCAATGCTTTCAGGAAGAAACTAAAAACCCATCTTTTTCAATGTCACTACAACCGGATGTAATCAACAGTGGACCACCAGATAAAGCAAACGAAACATGAACCTGATCTGTAGAAATGTTCTTTGTAAATATGGTAAAGTGTAAATATGTAAAGTCTAACCATTAAGTGCTTAATTCTGTGTGATGTGCCATTCCCTCAAATCTATGTGAATATTTTCCCAAATTTCTGTCCTGATTTGACAACTCCCAAATTTGTAATCAAACCACTACTGATCGCTGGAAGTAGCGGTATATAAGTGTATACTAAATAAATAAATAAAATAAATAAGAGACAGTGCTGGAGAAGACAAACTGGGCACAAACACATGTGGATATGTGTGGCCAACATCAACATATGGGGTACGGGGGAGCACGCTAAATAGGTCACCCACAACATATGTGCATTAGACAGATAACCTCTGACATGTGCTGCTCCTGACAGTCCACACAGACAAATTACCTGTATGTCCACCTACCCCAGTGTCCTGCACGTTGAATGAGGTACACACAGCTGCCACTGCACTACAGTACTAGGAACCTCACCAAGCATGTCTTGTGGATTGAGAAACACAAGGGAAACATACATATGTCATGTCTGAACTGTGCAACAAACACACTAGTTTCACATCCTCATCTCTCATAACCCCCTAAATCCGTCACAGTCTGGCAGTTCGTCATGACACTGTACCTAATTGTCCTCACCCAAACCCGCCACTGATGTGTTCCTGGCCAGGTCCAAGGGCCTGCAGCCTGTCCATCCCCTTTGTGACCTTTCTGCTGCCCTCGAGACCATTGACCACAACCATCACCACGCTACCCTGTACGTGCTCGGCCCAAAGGTCCCGGTACAATCCTGCGTCCCCCATATGTCCCCCATAGCACCTTCAGTGTGTGTTCCTGTGGGTCCACCTCCCCTGCTAACCCGTTACCAGGTACTGTACGAAAGGGATATATGCAGGGGCTGCTACAGTCCCATGGCCCCATACCCAGTTCCCTGTTGCAGCAGGCACATCCCTGGCTATCAGTAGCAGCTGTACGTTGATGTGTCCCAAAGATATCTCTCCATGCATGAACTATGTTTGGCAATCCACACCCTGACCTCAGCTTGCCCCCTGACATTGCTGGCTGCAGGTTCCCCCGCTGCATGAATTGAGCATGGCCAAGACCGGACATCTGTGCATTGCCACTACACCCTCTCCAACCTTTACAGTGTCTGTGTATAGGTTGGATACACCTTCTGTCAATGTGGTCGTCAAGATAGCAGGTCTCTATGACCCCTCGCTCCCCTTCCCCACACATACCCATCATGTAGCTAAGGCCTACGCTGTACCCCTAGAGAACATCAGCAAGATTCCTTCCGTCACCTAGAACACACAAATAAAATGCTAATGCCCCTCTTCATCACCTGCCATCCTGGTCACTGTAACTTACACCTTGCTGGTCTGCCTCAAAATCATCTCTGTCTGCCGCAATGTATGCAACACTGCGCTGCATGGCTAATCTACTGATAGCCTCAGTATGACATCACCTCACCTGCCACGATATCTCACAGGCTTCAGGCGAAGTCAAGACGCACATGCTGATCTATACATGCAGTCACACTGTGGTTGCCCTGTACCATGACTCGCATAACAATACTACTACTACTGAGCATGTAAACAGTGCTAACACCTGTATGCATCGCCATACTGAAACATGTAACCCACATTTCCTGCTCATCAGAGCATACAATCCAATCAATCCCCTCATATCCCCATATGTCATCCCCACATGTCAAGCCAACTGGTCCTATCTATGGGCCGCTCCCCCACTGTTAATGTGGGACCACACACCTGTCACCTTGCAGCATCCAATGCCTGGAACTAACTACCTGTGGCTGAAGGGCAGCCACCCTCACCAACAATTTAAAAACCGTGTGTGACAGCCTACCACATTGCCTAAGCCTAATAATCCTGAGTACATTAATCACCCCCACCCGCTGTTGTCCCCTGCCCACACCTTCTGTGTTAGCGGTTGGACTTCATTGTAAGCTCAGATGGCCAGGCATTGTGTCAGCAATGTCAGTGCAGTGCTGCTTATGACTGGTAATGTGATACCAATGCTCAGTAGTAGTAGTAGTACATATATCTATCCAAATGTTATTCCCAAAACATCCAGAACTCACATGAAAATAGCTCCTCAATCAGCTGCCGCCTGAGTGCTGCTCCCTCACATGTGTCACCATGGGCATGAACAGGAGGGCACGTTGGATCTTCTTCCAGATCCTCATTAATTTCTACATCGATATCGTGCCTGAGAGCAATGTTGTGCAGGATGCAACAGGCAATAATGATCTCTGCCACTGGCATGGGTTGGTATTATAAGGCCCTGCCGGTCCTATCCAGACACCTGAAGTGACTTTTCAAAACGCCAAAGGTGCGCTCGATGATGGAGCGACTGGAGGCATGGGCCTCATTGTACCTCATCTCTGCACATGTCCGTGGTAGACGCACAGGGGTTAGGAACCAGGGCCGACACCCATATCCTGCGTCACCTGCAGAAAGAAATTTTGAATGTTAAACCAGGAGCTGATGTCCACACACATGCACACATGAATGTGCGTGCAAACCCACAGCACCTACAGGTCAGACAGAAACATAGGGGAACATATGATGGGACACAACAACTAAGTGCCAGTGTCCGGAGGTGTAAGATACAGAGCATGAGGGAGGTAGAAGGAGTGCAAACAACATTATCCAGAACCACAGCAGACACATGGGCAGACAACAGAGGCCGAAAGGTAGTAGCGCCAGCCCTGAACACATCAGAGACACACATGCAATGCACCCTGGACAAGGGCAGAGATGCACACATGTGCAAGCATGTGACGGTCATGCTATTGTCCACTCACAGATGGTGCAACAGAAACAGGTACCCCACCGTGGCAGGCAGGTTGGCATAGACAACACCACACTGTTGATAAACAGGAAGCATACATGTGTGTCGTACCGTGCCAACCTAAACACACAATGTCCAATGGCGTTTAACGTCAAATGTCAGTTTGCCATCAACACACAGCACCGCAGCACAGAAGACCTGGAGTCATCCCCACCCCCCCCCGCATCAGCTCCCACACACACAGGTGACACACACACACAACTCGGGACACACATCACAGACAGACATGTGTGCAGACGGCTAGCAGGGGTATATGATGTACATGTCAGAGATGACAGATACCCACCCAGCAGTATACAGTCCTCAAATTGACTGGCCTCAAATTGTCTATACAGTGCTGAGTGATGCAGGATATAGGAGTCATGGGTGGACCCTGCAAACCGTGGGACCACATTCAGAATACGCATACCTGCATCACATACAACCTGAACATTCAGGGAGTGGTAGTGTTTGCGGTTGCAGAACACTGCCTCCCTGTCTCTGAGCAGGACCAGGCAACATGTATGCAATCAAAAGCTCCCATTACATGTGGTAACCCGGCAAATGCCTCAAAAGTCTGGGTCAGGGACCCCCACTGTTGCCTAGTGTTGGGAAATCCAATGTAATTCCCAACCCAGCTGACCATGGCACGCAGTACTTGGTGGAGACAGCGTGAGAAGGTGGGGCGGCTCATGCCACCCACTGCGGCCACAGATGACTGGAAACAGCCAGAGGCAAAGAAATGTAGGGCACCAAGGAGCTTGACCAAACCCGGTATGGCATGTGACTGACCAGTCAGGGGCTTGAGGTCAGGTTTCAAATCCTCATAGAGCTCCCTAATAGCCCCTGTGCTCAGGCGGTAGAGGGAGATGACCTGGTCCTCACGCATGTCCTGGAGCCGGGCCCTGGGCCTGTAGAGGCGAGACTGGCGAGCCTGCAACTTGGCCCGCCACCTGCGCCGTGCCGGCACAGCCCCTACCTGGCCTGCCCCACAGTTGCAGGTCGGTGTTGTAGCGGGCCTGCACCCCCGCCCTGTGACCCAGCCTCATGGACACCATCTCCCTCGTCAGGCAACCACAAGCCCTGCACATCCCCCAGTGTACATGAAGCAACTACAAAAGCCGCCATAGCGGACACTATTAACCCAACCCCCCTCACCTCCCCACCTCACGGTAACCCTGCCACTCACCTCCCCACCACACACCAACCCCGCCACACACCTCCCCCACCACTCACCAACCCAGCCACACACCACACTCACCACCGACCAACCAGGCCACACACCCCACCCCCCCCACACCAACAGTGCCACCCGCCTCCCCACCACACACAAACCCTGCCAACTACCTCGCACACCACCCACCAACTGTGTCACCTACCTCCCCTACCACTCACCAACCCAGCCACACACCTCCCCCAGCACTCACCAAGCCCGCCGCTTGCCTCTCCCACCACTCTCCAACCAAGCCACTCTCCACGCCTAACCTGCCTCTGACCCTCCATTCGCTTCACCTCCAATAATGCTCGCCTTCAACCTCACTCATCTGCACTAACCCCTCAGCGTGTACCAGGTGAGCACGTTCATATATGGTATGTTTGGACGTCTGCGTGTGGGTGCGCATGTTGCGCATGCGCAGAGGTGATGCATAGAGTGCGTACGTGGAACCGTGCACTGCACATGCGCAAGATATGTACGTGTCTGCGCATGTGCTGCACCTGGATACGCGCAAGCTGTAACGAACGGTATGGTGTGAGCTGCCGCCACACATGTGTATGCCCCCCCACGCAACTAGGTCGCCTGCATGCGCATGTGCATCACCTGGTTCCGTGGCCGTCCCACAGGCGACGGGTCAGTGGAACTGTGTGCCGCACATGCGCAGACACGTACATGTCTTTCGCATGTGTGGCTCACGGTTCCACGTACATACTCTACGCATCACCTCTGGCACGTGCACAATGCATGCACACATGCACAGATGTCCAAACATACCATAAATGAACATGCACACCTGGTACACGATGTGGGGTTAGTGCAGGCGAGCGAGGTGGAAGGCGTGCATTATTGGTGATGAAGCGAATGGAGGGTCAGAGGCAGGTTAGGCATGGAGAGTGGCAGGGTTGGTGAGCGGTAGGGGAGGTAGGTGGCTTGGTTGGTGAGTGGCGGGAGAGGTGAGTGGCAAGGGTGGTCGGCAGTGGTGGTGAGTGGCTGGGTTGGTGCTTGGTGGGGGTGACAGGAGGCAGGACTGGTGAGGGGCTAAGATGGTGAGGGCTGGGGAAGGTGATGGGGGAGGGGGACAAGGGCCACAGGAGGTCAGACAGGTCTGGGATGCCGAGGGAGGACAGGGAGAGCAGGGAACATGCTGCGGCTGCACATGATAGGTGGGGGTGTCCGGGGAAACGCCAGGACCGCAAGTCCAGCCAGGGATGGCGAGGGATGGGTCATCCTGATTCCGAGGTTGCGGGTCCATCGTTGTATGTCTGACCCCACCCAGGAGCAGCTGGTGAGGGGGGCATAACCACAGGCCAGCGTAGCGCAACGATCCAGACACTTGTGCCATATTGGGGAGAAGGATAAGAGGGCCATATGATTCAGCCAAGCAGGAGGAAACCACAACCTGCTGGCAAGTGTCCTCGAACACTATGAGGAGCTGTATGGGTGCACGAGCTCACGCACAAAATGTTAGCGTGAGGACCCAGGTGAAGGAGGAGGTGCAGGAGGCTGTGGCATAGGCTGGGGGGCAACCAAGGGGATCCTTGATAGCCTCTGTAAGAGGTTCAACGATATTAGCGGGGGGGGGGGGCTGTCCGTGCACCAATGACAGCAGAACGCCAACAGGTTAGTGACCGTGGCAGGGGTGGCCCCTTCATCCCCAGCCTCACGCACCTCGAGCAGCAGCTCCTTGCTGAGCGCCTAGGGCCTGATATACATACATGGCCCTCTCTCCCTCGTGATGGACATGGCTGACCCAACAAGCAGGTATGTTCAAGACATGCAAGCATACATACTGCTATCTACCACACACATGCTGGGCATG